>PVKZ01009646.1:0-10339 GCA_004027375.1 Macroglossus sobrinus
GAGCGGGTAGGGGCGGGCGAAGCGGGGCGGGGCGAGGAAAGGGGCGTGGCGTGGCGAGGGCGTGGCGATGACAATGAGGGGCGTGGCGAGGGAGGAAAGGGGCGGGGAGAGGGCGGGGCCTGACGCGGCGACTCTGCTGTCCCTTCTCCGGCACCGGAAGACTCACGGTTCCACAGGCCTCCTGCTGTAGTCAGGATGGGCCGGAAAGTGACCGTGGCTACCTGCGCGCTGAACCAGTGGGCCCTGGACTTCGAGGGCAATTTGCAAAGGATTTTAAGGAGTGAGTCCGGGACAGCGGGGGGAGGGGGAAGCCGGGGCAAAGGTCGCCTCTGGCCGGCCTGGCGTGCTCGCCGCTCTGCCCGGCTTGGCCTTGGAGAAACCCGCAGCTGTGGGCGCGGGGACAGATAAGAGATACCGGCCACGCCCCTGTAAGTGGCCAGGCCGCCCTCCTTCCGAGTGGTTACAGTGCCTGGGGTCACCTAGCGTGTGCGCGCTTGGTAAGAGAGCTAGCTGGCTGTGGAGGTGGAGACGGGAGAGTTGGGGGTGTCCCTGTCCTCAGATATCTCTGGGGTCTCACGTGTCCTATCTAGAACCGAGCTGCCCTTCCTCAGAAGTGTTCACGGGGAGAGGGGGTCAGCCTCTGGTGAGGACGTGGTGAGGCGCCCCGCAGTCTCCGGTACCCGAGAACCTTCCTGAGGGTCGGGCATTGGGAGAGGCTGGCCGAGGGGGGCCACCTGGGATGGGGGCGAGCCGGCAAGCTGAGAAACCAGGGTGCATTGTGGGGGCGCCATGCAGTCGCTGCTGGCAGCGGCTCACTCGTGTAGGCACCATCCCTCCCTACCCCTCGGGTGGGGCGGCCCTCCCAGCCCCGCAGGTGTGCCACCCCACCTGTGCCCCCCCACTACGCACTGCAGGGGGGCTGGGGGAGCCCTATGAGCAGAACAGTTCCACTGAGGCCATCTCACCAGCCAGGTGTCTTGTCCCTTCATTCTTTTTTATTTTTCCCATATCAACCCACCCGCAGCTCACCAGAGCTCCGAGCGACTCTGCTTGGGGTGAAGAGAGGCATTCCGGGGCGGCGGAGCTGTCTCCCCGCGCCGGCCTCCTCCCCCAGACTGCGCTCCTGGGGGGCTGCTGCCCAGACCCAGAGGCCGATGGCGCCTGCCGATCGCTGGTGCCTTCATGGGCCTGCTGTGTACTCACCGTCCCCCTGTGCATGCACCGTCCCCCTGTGCACGCACCGTCTCCCGCACGTTCACACGCTGCCCAGGCGTGACCTCTGCCGTGGGGCCGAGGGTCGGGCCCGGCCCGGCCCCCGCCGCCTGCGGGTGTGAGCAGGGTGATGCCGTCCTCGGTGGCCTGGGCAGCTGAGTTGGGCCCCATCTCTCTCCCCCTCTGCGCTGCAGGCATCGAGATTGCCAAGGAGAAGGGAGCGAGGTACAGGCTTGGACCGGAGCTGGAGATATGGTGAGCCGCGCTCGCAGACAGCCCTGGGGTGCCCAGGGTGCCCGGGACGGGCCGGGCGGTGTGTGCGTCAGCTCCTCTACCCTTTGAGGCCAGCGGGTTGCAGGGGGGCTGTGGAGGAGATCACGGGAAACCCCTGAACAGCGGCAGGCCCTGCGAGGCCAGGCGCCCGAGAGTCCTCTGTGGGCCCACTGGGGAGAAAGTGGGGGTGCTGAGGAAAGCGGGCAGCTTCTCTGGAACCACCGCCCGCTCCAGGCCATCACGCGCCCATTAGCGGGTTTCGGGGGGCGGGAGGTCTTAGTTCCCCTTCATAAGCTAAGCCAGCACAGCGCTCACTTCAGCTCTGCCTTTTTGGGGTGCCCGGGCGCCGATTCCCTGATTTCCTTCTTGTCCCTTGTTCAAAACTGACCCGTTGGTTGCCAGGCCAAGCCTCGCACGGGCTGCGGCCCCTTCCTTCGTGACCGTGCATGCCGGCCAGCGGCCCCGTGGCTCCCTCGCGCCCCGGGCCTCGGAAGGACCCCCTGCCCCCTGTCTCCGGACCCTGCCCTCTCCGCTTCGTCCTAGTCCTGGATGAGGCCCTGTCACACCCTCATTCACCTCCTCCTGCCGCCAGGGCCTGGGGACCGCGGCGCCCAGGGCGGGAGACTTCGCGACCTCTGCCCCCGAGCTCGGCTTTGTCCCCGCATTCCGTCTGCTCCTTCCCCCTGGAGGGGTCGCGGCCCACAGCCCGGCCCCCCTCGCATAGCCGCCGTCTGGGGGTGCTTAGAGGTCAGGGCTCACCCCTTTCTTTGTCCTGTTCTTTTCCTCACCCCGCCCCCGAATCTGGACGGGTCACCTTAGAAGGGGGGAGTTTTAACTCAAGGGTCCCCGGATGGCATCTTCATATCGGGCACAGCCGAGGACCCCAGTGCGCTGGGGTCCCATTCCTTCTTTCCAGCCACCTGCAGAGGGGAAACTGAGGCAGGTCACGCCCCAGGCACCGCGTCTTCCTGTCCCCGTGGGTCGGTCCAGCTCCCCGCCCCCCAGAAGGGGCACCTGGAGCTACCAGAGAGCGGAGGGGGGCCCACAAAAGCGGGGGTCGATCCGAGAGGAGAGGACACCCCAGGTCTCAGCCTCACGGGGCATCTCCCGGACCCCGTGTCTACCTGAGAGCCCGCAGCCCCGAGCAGCGCGGTCCCGGGCAGGGCTGAGGCAGCGCCCGCCTCGCGTGTGCCGTTGACCAGCGTCCGAAACGTCGCCCGCAGGCCGCGTGGGGGAAGGGAACCTCTCCGAGGATGCGGAGTTAGTTGACAAAACGCTGCGTCTCGTAACGCGGCAGCCCGGTCTCCGCGTTGGCCGGCATCCCGGTGCCTTACGGTCGTGTCCCGGGGCGCTGTGCCCCAGTTTCACACACCAGAGACCGGAATCGGGGTGTCGCAGGGCACGGCCTCTCGGGAGGGTCCCCCCTGCCTCTTCCGGCCCCCAGCTCGCAGCTCCTTGCCCTGTGGCCCCCCCGCTCTGTCTCCGCTGCCTTCCCCTCTTGTCTGTGCGTCCCCCTCTGTGGACACCTGTCGTTGGAGTTAGCACCTGCGCACGTCAGCCAGGGTCATCTCATCATCTCGAGGCTCTTGATGTAATTACACCTGTACAGACCCGTTTTCCGCATGAGGTCATCCTCACCAGTTCCGCGGCTGGGACAGGGACGTGGCTTCTGGGGGACCCCGCTCGGCCCGCCACAAGCACCCGTAGCGGGAAGTCCCAGGAATAGTGGGGTGCTTCCAGGCCGTGAATACTCTCCCGGCCTGAGGGATGTTTTTCTGTAGATTGAAGTGCTTTTGGCCACGGGAACAGTTCAGATAATCCCCAGGCAGACGCTTCTCGACACGGGAAGGAATGTCTCACAGCAACTGAAAACTAGGAGAAAGGGACGGGGGACCCGGTGGCTTCGTTTCCCACGAAATGCATCACTCCTTGTGGCAGCGACCCTAACTCCGGCCACACGCAGAATCGCCCGGGAGGCGTCCGGGGTGGTGCCCGGGCACGGCTGGCTCGACGGGCCCCCCCCCCGCCTCCCTGCCGCCCTCCCCCGGGGCTCACCCTCTGCTCCCCACCCCTGCAGCGGCTACGGCTGCTGGGACCATCACCACGAGTCGGACACCCTCCTGCACTCCCTGCAAGTGCTGGCGGCCCTCCTGGCGTCCCCGGTCACTCGGGACATCATCTGTGACGTGGGCATGTAAGTGCCAAGGCGAGTGGCCAACGGGCGAGCTGGGTGTGGCTGGGGTGTGACTTCCGGGGTGTGCCATCTGCACCTGTCATGAGGCCCCCGCCGAAAAGTGGGTTGGGGCCCCCGCAGCCCCACAGACACCTCGTTCTCCCCCGCACCCCACCCCCCCCCAGTGGAGGAGGCTCTTGGAGGCTGCCTTCGTATGGTCTCCCGGGAGTGCCCGTGCCCGTGCAAACACGCTTTGCACAGGCGGGAGCCCAGCGTCCGCCCTGTCACACGGGCAGCCCCTTCTGCAACCAGTGGTCAGTCTGGGCGGCCGCACGCCACTCCACGCCCACCTGTCCTCGGTGCAGACGTGCGTGGCACAGCCTCCCCGTGGCTGGTCGTGGCAGAGGTGTCGGGCGCCTGGGTGTGGCCCTCCCAGGTGTGAGGTGGCACGGTGTAGGCGCACGTGGGTCGAGCTCCGTGAGTGAGTGGATGGCGCTCGAGAGACTCATTACTCCAGCGATGAATCAAAAAGTCACTTCGGGTCTGTTTTATTTAAAATGCTCACCTCGCACGCGTCACGCGTTGTGCACCGACGTGGACACGAGGAGTGTGTCTGGGTTTGGCTTGGAGGAGGGATGAGGACGGCGGTGGGGGTTGACTCGTGGGGGTGTCTGTGTGCGTGGCCAGGGCCTACATCCCACCCTGGACTCCCCCTGGAGGTCAACGTGACAGTCGGTGCCAGGCGGCGCTGGGGACCCAGCCCCCCGACTTTGGAGCCCGTGCTGTCAACACGGGTTGAGTCTTCTCTACGTGTCACCAGCATTTATTCATCCACCCCACTCACTTTTACCCGGCGGCCCTTCCTCACAGCCCTCCTGTCAGGTGCCCCTCTGTCCCCCTGGGGCCCATGCCGTCGCCCGGGGCCGGCCTCAGCCACCTGGCCTCTCCAGCGAGCGTGGCCTGCGCATGCAGAGGGGGCTGGTGTTGGGTGGCGAGGGAGGGGGCGTGGAGCGCAGTGTCTGCCCCGAGGGTGAACACATCTGCTCCACGGGGACAGGGCTCTGGGCCAGAATTGGCGAGGCTGGTGGCAGGGGGCGGGGGCTGTGCACGAGGCCAGTGGGGGACGGAGAGGTGGCCCCGTGAGCACGGGGACGCGGAGGGCCGCCGGGAGGGCTGCGGGGGTGGGGAGCGGCCCTGAGCGGGGCGGCTCTCGCTCAGCCCAGGAGACCCCGCCTCACGACGGCCACACGAGAGTCCTCGCTCGTCTCACCGGCGATTTGAGACGGAGGCAGGGCGGCCCCCCGGGTCTCGCGAGGGGCCCGAGGGTGTGTCGTGACGGGCGCGGGCGTCCCCTCTCCCGGCAGGCCCGTGATGCACCGGAACGTCCGCTACAACTGCAGGGTGCTGTTCCTCAACAGGTAGGCGGCCCCCGGGGGCCCAGGGGCCCCGCGTCCCTCCCCGGCCCCCAGGGGGCTGCGGGCGCCCCGCTGGCCCCCCGGGACATGGCCCTCCAGGGGCTGCTTCTGCAGACGCCCTGCTCCTGCCGGTCCCTGCCGCCACCCGCACGGGCACCCGGAGGTTTAGGAAGAGAGAGGCCACCGGGTGGGCTCTGGGTGCTGGTGGCCCCGTTGCTGGGAGGTCAGCCGAGGGCGGGTGGCCCCGTGACGCCCCTCTCGCAGCCCTGCAGGGCGCACAGCTGCCAGGCCTTAGCTGCCCTGTCATTGTCCACGGTCAGGCGGACGGGCGTGCGGGCTGCTCCCTGGCCACTGGCCGTGTCCTCCCCAGGGACACTCCTGTCCCCCTGCCCGTAGGAGGATCCTGCTCATCAGACCCAAGATGGCCTTGGCTAACGAAGGCAACTACCAGGAGCTGCGCTGGTTCACGCCGTGGTGCAGGGGCCGGTGAGTCCCCGTCCCCACGACTGGGACCCTCTTGGGGTGTTCATGTCATCGCTCCACGTCTCTGCACACATGGCCTTGGTGTCCCGGTCTGGGGGACACACAGAATCCGGGGCCCAGCCCCTGGCCCTGGAGCCTGTCGTCCAGATATGGCCGCTTCGCTGCTGCTGGTTAGGCCTCCGCCAGCCCGGCCCAGGCCACGCGGACGTGTCGGCCACCGATCCCGCTCTCCCGTCACGTCTCGTCTGGGATGACGCTGTGTCTCAGGGTTCCTCCCCCCCCCGCCTCAGCCCTGCTGCCGTGGGGCTGGGTCGTCCTTGTCGTGGGCTGCGTTAGACATGCAGAGGTGCGTGGCAGCACCCCGGGCCTCCAGCTGACAGACACGTCCGTGTGTGACAGCCACAAACGTCTCCAGACGTGGCCACACGTGCCCCGGGGACAGAGTCACCCCGCGGTGGGACGCCCTGCCCCGTGTTCTTACCGCGTTTAATCCTGCTCCGTGCCACTGCTATGGTCAACAGCGTCTTCGAGTGCCGGGCCAGGCCGCTTGGGGACAGCGGGGCCGCTCGTCCTGGCCCCTCCGTGAGGGAGGGGAGGCGGCACCACCCTCTCCACGTGTCAGCCTGTAAAGTTGACTTGAGAGAAACAGCCACAGAGTCGTCCATCCCAAAAGCTCCCGCCAATTCCAAGAAGGAACAGAAATAGGGCTAATTCACTGTCTCGAGGGTGCCCCTTGCCACAGCCCGTTCGAGGTCAAGTTGCTGAGCCGTCCTCTTTCTCAGTACCGCCTTTTCGTGGGGCGCCTCGGGGTGCCGTGCCCTCAGGTTGCGTCCTCAAGTCTTCCGTCCGTCGTATACAATTTGGGACGTTGCCGGGGTAGTTCGGTGATGGCGCAGGGGTGCGACGGAGTGTTGGGTGGCTGCAGGGTGATGTCTGTCCCTCGGAAACCGTGATCAGGGGCCCTCCCCCCGGACCCCTGCACAGGGAAACATGCCGTGTCTGTCACGGTGCGGGGACGGGGACAGGGACAGGGACAGGGTCGGGGAGCTCCCGGTTTGGCTGGGTCACATTGGGTTGCTTCCTTCTGCGGTTCCCTCCCCAGGCACACGGAGGAGTACTTCCTGCCCCGGATGCTCCGGGAGCTCACCCAGCAGGTACGGCTCGGGGACCCAAGCGCGGCGTTCAGTCACGTGCCACTCCCCACGGCTGGTGGCAGGCCACGTGGGGCGGGGCCCCCGTGGCTCGTGGGAGTGATCGGCACAGCGAGGGGGTTCTGTCCACGCGGGAGGGGTCCCCGCTCCTCCGGCTTAGCCGGTGGGTGTGCTGTAGGGAGCACGGGGAGGGTCTCCTGCCACTGCCCCCCAGCCGGCTGCTTCCTGCTTCCTGCTTCCTGCTTCCTGCTTCCTGCTTCCTGCTTCCTGCTTCCTGCTTCCTGCTTCCTGATGGGGCTGGGGCCGGGGTCTCAGGGAGCCAAGAAGCCAGGTCTGGGGCTTTCTTGTTATCGACTCACGGAGGACGGTCGGTGGCTGCCCGTGCCGTCTGTGAAACCCCAGCGCTGGCGCCCCGTCTCGTCTCTGAACCCGCTGGCCAGGCCCAGAGCGTGACCGCGCAGCCCGGTCTGGGGCCTCGTTTGTCCCCGTCCTGCTGGACCCCGCCCCGTCCACTCGCTGTCCCCGGTCCCAGAGGCCGGAGCCCGAGACCCAGGCGTGGGCGGGCGGGTCCCTCCGAGGCCTCCGTCCTGGGCGTGTGGACGGCATCTCCTCCCCGTGTCCCCACGTGCTCGTCCCTCTGTGCGTGTCTGTGTCCCCATCTCCTGACGAGGACGCAGCCACAGTGGACTAGGGGGCCCACCCCGGTGACCCCATTGTACCTTAATTATTTCTTTCAGGGTCCCACTCCCAAATAAAGCCACATTCTGATGTTTTGGGGGTCAGGGCTCCAACACACAAATTTGGGGGACACGATTCAGCCCATCACTCCACACTCTCTGCAGCCGTGATCATGGTGGTCGGGCCGGCCGTGGGGACGTACGAAGCCTCCGAACCTGAGGGGCGGGGCAGGGCGGCAGGGAAGGCTCTGGACCTCAGGAGGTGGGATGACCACCCCTGACCCCCGCGGGCCCGGCCCCGTCGTTCTCTCTGCCCTTGGGGGCTCGAAGCAGGAGGGCGGCCTCCGTGAGCATCTTCTGAGTGACGTCTGGGGCCCTAGGTCAGTATGTAACGTAGCCCAGACGTGGACCGCTGAGGGTCTCGCGCCCTCTCATCCCCTACCTGCAGGAAACCGTGCCCTTCGGGGACGCCGTGCTGGCCACCCAGGACACCTGCATCGGGAGCGAGATCTGTGAGGAGCTGTGGGCGCCCCACAGGTGAGCCCACCCCGCGCCCCGGAGTCCCGCCCTCTCAGGAGGCCCTGGGGGTTTGCGGACGGCTGTGGAGACGCCCCGAGGGCTTGGAGGGCTGGGAGGACGGGGTGTGGAGCTCAGCGGTCTCTTGACCCGCCCCCGCCTGCAGCCCGCACGTGGACATGGGCCTGGACGGCGTGGAGATCTTTGCCAACGCCTCGGGGAGCCACCACGTGCTGCGCAAAGCCCACGCCAGGGTGGATCTGGTGACCGCGGCCACTGCCAAGGTAGGCGTCGGGCTGGGACGCGGGCATGCATGCGCCCCCGTCTCGCACGCTCCGGGCGGCCCTGCAAAGCACGGGGTGTGGCCCTGCACAGCGCTCCTGGACGGGGCAGGCGCCCAGCCAGCATGGCGCACGGACAGCATGGCGCTGGGCCAGCGTGCACCGACCCCCCAGGGGCCGCCCCCTGACCTCGGTCAGCCTCCACATCCAGCCCACGGGGCAGCCCGAGCACCGCCCCACGCTCGAGCAGGACGCTGGGCTCGTGGCGTCACACCGTCTCAGGACAGGGGACACATGCCGCTCGCCCGGCGGGGCACGGGGGGCACAGGGGCGCGGGGAGCCCCGTGAGGCTGCGCCGTGGGGGACAGCGTGACTCAGCGAGGCCGTGCTGGTCACTCGCCAGCAGGACAGGCGCCTGCGACGAGCTGGCTTTGGGTCTCAGCCTCGTAGCCACGCAGGGTCAGTATTTCTGCCCTGCCATGTGACGGAGGTGACAGTGCCACCTCTCAGGGCTGTGGGGGGACACAGACGTCTACGGGACAACTGGCCCCCTGGAAGGCCAGGAGCCTCGGCCACCGCCGCACCCCATCCGTCCCCTGCGTGCGTGTGCGCGCCCCTCCGATGGGGGGTGGCGGGGTCCAAGGGTGCAGGGCCCAGCTCCGCGGAGCGCCCTGTCTCTGGGCTGTTGGAGATGAAGGTGGGGGACCACACCGGACCCCCGCCATCGGCCCGCGTCTTGCAGAACGGGGGCGTCTACCTGCTGGCCAACCAGAAGGGCTGCGACGGGGACCGGCTCTACTACGACGGCTGCGCCATGATCGCCATGAACGGCCGCGTGTTTGCCCAGGGCTCCCAGTTCTCACTGGCCGACGTGGTAAGGAGCCCGCGGGCGGCCGCGGGCAGCCGCGGGGCCGGCCCGTGCCAGCCGCTTCTCGCTGGAGTTCCCGCCACGGCCAGGGCGTCCTGCCTGGGTGCTGCCTCTTCCCCCGGTGGGTGGCAGAGGAGTCGGGGGGCTGGCCCCCCCCCACACACGGCTCTGACGCCGGGCGGACGGCAGCTCAGCGGTGCAGCGGTCACTTACCAGGTGCACCCACTCACTGCCCCATGCCACACACAGTTCTCCAGGCGCCCCCGGGCGTCACCCTGCCTTCCTCACTTCCTTGGGGAGCTCGGCGGGGAGGAGGTGGCTGGGGGACGAAGCCGCGGGGTCGAGCAGCCGAGCAGAGGCGACCGTGAGAGGCGCCCAGCACCGCAGAGGCGACCGTAAGAGGCGCCCAGCACCTTCCTGCCCCCGGGGCGGGAGGGCTTGGCAGCCTCGGCTGTAGCAGGAAGGCTCCTGACCCTCCGCCGGGCGCTGCTTCCCCAGTGACAGCGTCCCCAGTGTCCCCAGTGTCCCCAGAGGCCTCAGACGTCAGTGTTAGCCGCGGTGAACGCGGAAAGGGGAGGAAGGGGGACGGGGGGGAAAGGCCACATGCGCACGGTGCCTCGGCGTGGGGCGCACCTGCCCGAGGGGTGCTTGCCCCGCAGCCCACCTGGCTCGGCCCAGACGCTCAGCCGGACGTCTGCACCGCAGGCACCTGCGGGGTGGGGCGCGTGGACTGGCAGGAGGATGGGCAGGGCTCACCTGCACCAGGATCAGCAGGTGTGCGGGGCCCCGCAGGGTCCCCAAGCCGGATCCCCAGGGTCCTGAACTCTTAGCCCTCACCCATGTGATTCCGGCGTGGGTCACCGGGGCTGCCAGCTGCCCCTCCGCCTTCCCCAGCCGGGCCTTCCTCTGTGCCGGCGGCGTCCTCGTGGTCACAGGATGGCTGCAGCAGCTCCAGCATCCCGTCTCCACGTGATCCCAAGGCAGAAAAGGGGCCCTCACTCCCGTGTCTTTTTAAGAACAGAAACCCCAGCCACGTTCATGGGCAACATTGTGTCCCGTGAATAAAAGGAAGGGCTTTGAGCCGGTTGACACCGCCTGCCTTCCCCTCCCCACCCCCCACCCCTGTTTCCTGGGGGGACCACAGGTTCCCAGTCCCAGCCTTGTAAGGCACGGCTGGCTAGGCCAGCTGGTGCTCGTGCGCAGGGAAGGCCTGGAGAGCGCGTGCACGGGGGAGGCGTTGGGAGTGGTGCGCGGGGGGGGGGGGGGGGGGGGGGGGGGGGGGGGGGGGGG
>PVKZ01009647.1:0-10323 GCA_004027375.1 Macroglossus sobrinus
CCTCCCTCCCTCCCTCCCATCTTCTACAGCCGGCCCAGTCTACCTGAAAGGCAGCTGGCAGGGGGAATGGCTGATTTGGTCCATAAACCCCGCCTCGAAGGGCACAGAGCAGAACAGAGAAAGGTGAGGAGTGTCTGGGACAGCCGGGCCCAGCAGCAGTGCGCTGTGCCCAAGGGCTGCTGTGTGCTGGGGGCTGCTGATGAGGGACGAGTCCACGGGCTGTCAGAGGAGCCATCAGTCCCAGGCTGGGGGATGGGGCGGGGGTTCCAGGAAGGCCGCTCCATCCAGGGGACACTGGCTCTGACCTTGAAGGATCAAGAAGCGTTAGCCAGGTGAAGTGAGAGAGGAACTGAGTTCGTACAGAACCGTAGCATGTGCAGGAGAGCACGGAACATTCTAGAAACGGAGCAAGTCAGCGTGGGCACGGCGTGGGAGCTGGCGGCCAGCAAGAGGTGTAGCTGGAGTGGTAATGGGTTAGGACGAGGTCAGCCGCAGGCCGCGCGAAGCACCTTGGTTTTGTCCTGCGCACCGCAGACCCCAGATGGGCGCCTCACGGCCCTCCCCCCTCCAGTCCCCGAAGGGTTTTCGTTCTCAATTGAGCCGATACCTTCGATCTGAGAAATTGCACATGCAACCCTGGGATCCCACCTTCCCCCGTGCGTTCACTTACGACGATCGCACCTTCGGGATGCTGAGGGATGCTGAGGGATGCTGAGGGATGCTGAGGGATGCTGAGGGATGCTTCTCCGAGTTACCGAGGCCTCAGCCCGCCCCACTCACTGTGGCTCCGCCCCGTGCCTGGAGTTTGCCAGCCTGTGGCCCGCAGGAGCCACCACGGGGTTCGGAGGAGGGGACTGACGTGCCGGGGAGGGAGAGAGAGCATGAGAGACGAGCGAGGCCGGATGCAGGCCGTCCCCTGTGGGAAGCAGGCGGGGCGCAGG
Source organism: Macroglossus sobrinus (assembly GCA_004027375.1). Lineage (NCBI taxonomy): Eukaryota > Metazoa > Chordata > Mammalia > Chiroptera > Pteropodidae > Macroglossus > Macroglossus sobrinus. The sequence goes on from PVKZ01009647.1 coordinate 942, forward strand.
TCTGGCCCGAGGTGCTCTTGTGGGCGGAGACGGGGGACAGTCTAGGAGGCCACCCGGGGCCGGACCGACCCTTCGCTTGACCTAGCGTCTGAGGCGGGAGGGGACAGAGGAGGCGTGGCTGACGTGTCCATTTCTGGCTTCGGCCGGTGTGGAGACGGGGCCTCCACGCCCTGGCCGAGGGGCGATCGTGAGGACAGAGCCGATGACAGTTCCATGGGGGGCGCCGGGCCGGGGAGCAGGCGCAGGGCTTGGGAACTGAAGTCTGGGAGGCGTCTTCGCGTCCGTGCTGGAAACGTGAACCAGGGGTCGTCGGTGTTGAGACAGCAGCGAAGGCCCCGGGCACAGACGCGCACGCCCAGGCCGTGTGTGGAGCACGGGGAGATAGAGAGCGTAGGACGGCGTTCCGGGGAGCCCCTGGGGCAGCGGCAGCGGCGGGGTGCCGCAGAGGACAGAGGAGGGACAGGGCGAGTGACGGCAGCCCGGGGGGGAAGCAGCTGCAGGGGGGACAGCGTGCACGGCAGCAGATACTGCACGGTGTGACGTAGCTGCCAGTGAAAAGCATCGTTTGGTTTAGCAGCAGAGGGGTCCGTCGGGGGAGCCAGCCCGCAATCCGGGAAGGAAGTACGAGGTGCAGAAGGGGAGTGGGCACGTGTAAATGCCACCGGGTGGATCTGGGGTCAGGGAGGGCGGTGGGAGGGACAGGGGGCACCTGGACGGGCCCCACGGAGGCAGAGGTGAGCTCCAGAGAGCCGAGCAGGAGCGGTAGAAGCTTCTGGAGGCCCCATCTCACCGGGCCGCCGGTGCGGGGGGAGGAAAGTCGGTTCCTTGTCGCGCGAGTGGACAGATAGAACCACCCACCGGTTCTCCCGGGGCTGTCAAGTTCAGGCAGGCGTGAGCTGATGTTCTGCTCAACTGTTACATCCTCTCCATGTTACACACACACACACACACACATACTTTGAAACGCTCCATTTCCGTTGGGTTTTCAACGTGAAGAAACCCATTTCGGTGTCGTCGCTTCTGGGAGGCAGACGCGTGGCCGTAACCCTTGGCGCGGGTCATCTGGGGGCTCTTGAGTGACGTTGGCCTCTCTGTCCCCTCCCGGTGGCTCCGGCAGGATCGCCCCCGCGACCCTTCGCCAGGCTTCCTACGGCACCATCAAGATCGGCGCTTACCAGAGCCTGAAGCGGGTGTTCGTGGGGTGCCCGGAAGGTGAGCAGGGGGACCCCGTCTCCACCTGGGGACAGGAGGCGGGGCGTTCCTTTTCTTACTCGAGTGGCTTTGCGTCGGAGCGTCCCCAGCTTCTCTGTGACCTTACTGCTGCTGAGAACGCTGGGCGTAAAGTTTACTTTAATTCCACTGAGAGCAGGTCAGTTATCAGCTGAATTTGGGGGAGCAACAGTGAAAAGGAGCAAGCGTTTTCATTCGTCATCCTCATCTCTAAAATGCCCAGACTAGAGGACGTGGTGTGATACGTCCTAAAGGCAGAGGAAGCACCACCGGTGTTTCAGGAGAGCAGCGGCTACCTTTGTCAGGGTTCAGAACCGAGTTCTCACGCCGTGTCGCTGGCGGACCCTGCGACTTTGCTTCAACCCGAAGAACTGGACCTTTTTTTTTTTTTTTTTTATACCATGGGACGAGCACCAGCTCACCGCCGTGTGAGCGCCGTGAACGGGAGCCAAGATGCTCCGAATTAAATACGTCCCGATGAGCCTGGGAACGGCATCATCTCCACGTTGGCCTCACAGTCTTTTCATCCCCGCCCCCCCCACCCGCCCCCAGATGCACCCCGTCTTAGCCGCTGCAGGGTCAGCGTTTGCATACGGGGTGGTACACGGTGACTGCTTCCTGTGACAATTCCTGGTCCTTTATAGCTGGAAGACGTTGTGTGAAGCAGAATCCCTTTAGGCAGCGAACTTCCTAACTCTTTAAAAATTGCTTCCTTCACGAGGCATCGTCCATTTCTTCATCCCCTTGAGAGGAAGATGTAGGTACATGAGTCACGCCCGACCTCGAGTTCCCCGCGGGGCTCTGTGTACGTGAGAAGTCGAGTCACGCGTCTCTGTTTACAGACGAGACGCTTCTCATAAACGTGGTCTGCGGAATCTTCTCTGGCGTCGTGTCGTCGGCCATCGCCAATCCCACTGACGTTCTGAAGGTAAGCGGTGTCCCCTGCGTCTCCGGGTGGGGACAGCCTGCAGACAGCACACACCCGGTGTGTGCGAATGTGCTTGTAACTTAAGTGCCGTGAGGACTCCAGCGTCACTATCCAGGGGGTGCGTTTGCCCCCGATACAGATGAGCTCCCAAGTAGAGCTCAGTTTAGAGATGAGGTTTTAGGGGGATTAAGCAGGAAAAACAAAAAAAAACGATTTAGGCTTGGATGCATTCGAATTTTATTTTTCATGGAAGATCTCCCTTGTCTAATTGGTTCATTAAAAACAGACGGGCTTCATTCAGGTTTTACCGAAGTCTGCTTGTCGATGACCATTTCTGAACGCATGTGTCGTCCACGAAATCGATTTCAGGAAATGCAAATGGAAAGGTTTGCTTTCCACGGTTAGACGTGACAGGTTAGGGGACCTTGTCGACAATACCAGGAATACAGCCTTCTTAAATCCCTTTCAGAATAAGGCAGAGGAATCAAACTAAATAAAAGAAAAATCAGGCGTGAGCTACTTTTGAATCCTCTCACATCTTCCTCTTTCTTCCTTGTCCCCCTATTATTTACCCAGAATTCTCTTTGCTTCTGCCTCACACTGGTTGGTGTTCTTTTGGCATTCAGAGTCCAAAACTGAGTAGGACAAGGACCCTGCCCTCAGCCTTCGGTCTACTAGGAGATTCTGACCAGCGTCAGAATTTCACGCAGCAGCCTGTTGAGTTCACCGCAGTTATGCCCATGAGGGCGCGGTAGCCATAATTTTACCCTCTATTGGGGTAAGATGGCTCATCCATACGATTAATCTCTAAAACGCATATCAAGGCTACAGAAAGGCAGTTCCTGTATTTGGTTTATTTTTCCATACTAACTTCTTCTTAAGAAGTTAGAGATGATGTATTTGCTTCCTGGAACCAAAATAAGGTACCAGTTTTTTAGTAAGAGACTTTTTGTCATTCTGAAAACTGCCGAGAGCTACATCAAACATTTGTTTTTATGCTGGGATCTCGGTCAAGTGAATTCCATGGCCGTCGTGAAGTTCATCTGTGAGTTCAAGGGTAACAGAGTGTGGCCAGCGTCCGGTGGCCGTCTGGGGGCCCACTCGCCCACGCACCTTTCGGCTCAGCTGGTCGGGAATGACATTGTCGTGGAGTAAGCGGTGACAGGAACACGCTCGTCCGTGCTGGGAGCCGCCAGGTGCATGGGGTGCTCTCCTCAACCCAGACCTTCAGGGTTCTCGTCATCCTCTCTTTCCTGCTCGGCAGCTATAGGGGAATAGGCCGTTTTCTTTCCTTTTCAAAAGACTATGTTTTTAAAAAAAAGTGAATTTCATTTTGACACTTGCAAAGAGCTGCTAGACGATCCCGGACTTTCCAGAGTCTGCTAGCTGCTTTGTGTTGAATCCAAAGTGCCTAAGGACCAGAGCTGACGCGTCCTTCGTCTGTGGAGGATGTTTTAAACCGGCATCACAGCCATCGTCATGTTATAGCTTGCTTAAATGGTTATTGAACAGCAGATGGGGCGATTTTCGGGGACATGCCTCCGGGGAGAAATGTGCTGCTGTCCTTCTCACGCCGGTCTCTGAAATGACCCCTAGATCCGGATGCAAGCCCAGAGCAACACGGTCCCGGGCGGCATGGTAGGCAACTTCGTGAACATTTACCAGCAGGAGGGGACCAGGGGGCTGTGGAAGGTGAGTGCGGTGGGGCCCTGCCCTGCTGTGAGCTTGTCTTCCCCATGTCCATCACTGCACTTCATCCACGTGGGGTAACGGGGGGAAAGGGACAGGAGTGACGTCTGCCCTCGAAGGTGTCCTCTTCCTTAATTTCCTTGTCTGTAAAATGGAAATATAAGGACTATGTCGTGATCTGAACGTCCGTTTTGAATCATTCACGTATAAGAAGTTTTGTCTCCGGCCACCACCCTGAACACGCCCGATCCCGTCTGCTCTCGGAAGCTCAGCAGGGTCGGGCCTGGTTAGTCCTCGGATGGGAGACCGCCTGGGAAGACCAGGTGCTGTAGGCATAAAACCAAAAAAATAAGGGATTGTAAGCTGACAAGGTCCTTGCAATCTGTGAGGTCCACCACGGGTTGCCTCGCCTAAAATAAATAGATTAATTAATTTAATTAAATTTAAAAAAAGTTCTGTGGAGGTGGAGCGCTTTTTTTTTATTTCTTTGCTTTTTATTTGTTGGGTTCTTATGGAGAAAGGTGTCTCGGTCTCAGTGACGTCAGGTGTCTTTGAGCGATGTGGTTTCATCACTCTCACGTGAAGACGGTTACCGTCAGGCGCTGGTGGGGAGGGCTGTTTATTATCCTAGGGACGCGTCGGTTCACGGGACAGACCCCGCGGGTCGTCCTGCGCCATCCTCCCCGTGGGGATGAGGGAACCGGAGGCTCTGAGCAGGGACGCGTGCTGGCCAGCGTGCGGCCATGGTCGCACCGCCGGGGACAGAAGCAGAATCGACCTCGGAGCGTCTGACTTCCCGCACGCTGGTCTTGTCTGCTCCGTCTCCGTGCGTGTCCTCCTGCCGGGCGGAGCGTGGACACCGGCCACGGTTCGTGAGGTGGGCCCCCTGCACCTCTGCAAGGAGAGGTCTGAGTCGTCCTCACCCGTGTTTTTGCCCAGGGCGTGTCCCTCACCGCGCAGAGGGCCGCGATCGTCGTCGGCGTGGAGCTGCCCGTCTACGACCTCACCAAGAAGCACCTGATTCTCTCGGGCCTGATGGGGGACACTGTGTACACTCACTTCCTGTAGGTTGATGGCTTTTTAAGTTACTATTTTGGGGAGACCTGAGTTGAGGGTGGAAATTTGCTACGAGTTGATAGGAATTTTAAAGTCTGTCATAAAAACGTCATATTCTCGGATTTGCAAAGTTGCAGAGCAGACGTCAACCAGGACAAAGTGAGAGTCCTTCTCCCTTACGTCGTTGTCACCTGTTCGACAAGCGCCTTCCAGGTGTTGTCTATGCGTGTGCAAATAAGGCTGCGAATGTGTATTACCTGTGCTTTATTGCACACACAAGATCATGCTTCGTATCCCCTACTTGCTTTTCATTCTTTTCGTTGTTTCAGCATTGCTGAGGTGTGACTGACGAGTAAAATCGAGAGACGTTTACCGTGTACAACGTGATGACGTGATAAACATACATACTCGTGTTGAAAGGGCCCCCATCAAGCTAACTCACACATCTGTCACCTGACATTCCCACTGTGTGTGTGCGTGTGCGTGCGTGTGTGTGCGTGTGAAAACACTTAGGTTCTGCTCTCAGCCGATTTCGGTCATTCAGTGCGATGTCCCCAACCGCAGTGACACGTTACACGTCAGATTGGCAGACCTCATCCCTCTCGCACTGAGGAGCGTACCCTTTGCCAGCCTCCCGATGTCACCCACCCCCGGCCTCTGGCAGCCATTTCTCTACTTTTTCTTTCTATGAGTTTGACTAGCTTTGGGTTTTTTAGATTCCCCGTGTGATACCATGCAGTATTTGTCTTTCTTATATATATACGTTTTATATATGTGTAGATGTGTGTATATATCTACACATATATATGTGTGTATATACATATATACACACACACATACAGACAAACGATATTTATTTTTAACAGCTGTGGATTAGTGTGGATGTGTCGTAGTTTAATCCAGGGAGGGTGTTTTTGCCCCTCTGGGATCCTTGGAGACTTCTGGAGACGGTTCCCTCTCTGACCAGGCGGGGGCGCTGGTGGCATCTCCCGGGTGGGGGCCCGGGAGCTGTGGGGGGCACCTGACCATGGGACAGGCCTCCACGCAAAGGGCGAGTGGCCCCGAGCGTTAGCGCTGCTCCGAGGTGGCCCATCCCAAGTGTGGCCTGCGGCCCGGCCCCGTGGGACCGAAGGTTTCTGGAACCCGAGACCCCGGTGGGCACTGCGGAGAGGAAAGCCTCTTCTCCGATCTTGACGAAGATACGGTCACGACGTGGCTGAGATGACTGTGAGGTCAGCGCGCAGGCGGACAGGGGCAGGAGCTCGGGCTCAGAGGACGTGCCTTCGTGTTTCTCTGGTCCCTTAACATCCCAGACCCCCACAGGGGGCCCCCGCCGAGGCGGGGGTGTGCGAGGCCTGGGGCCGTGCGGGGGGTCGAGAGGCCTGTGCAGCTGAGTGGACGTGGGCCGCGGCTCCGACCCATCCCATCCTGTCACGTGTCACTGCGCAGTCTGCGGGGAGGCCGGTGCCCGCCACCCCGAGTGGTGGCGCTGAGTGTGGCGTCTTCTTCACAGTGCCAGCTTCACCTGCGGCCTGGCGGGGGCCCTGGCCTCCAACCCCGTGGATGTCGTGAGGACGCGTATGATGAATCAGAGAGTCCTTCGCGATGGCGGGTGCGCTGGCTACGCGGGGACCCTGGACTGCTTGTTGCAGGTGAGAACGCGCGTCCGTCACCGGCACAGGGCGGCGAGCCCCTCGGTGTCCGCGTTACCCCCTTACCAGCGTCTCGTCACCATTTCAAAACACTGGGTCTAGAGCAAGACAGACCTGTAGATCTGTCGCTTGTAATTGTGTGACTCTAGCCTTCAGTTTCCTCATTGTCGGTCGTAGCACCCACATCCTAATTGTAAAAGTAATCGAGAAATGCCTGCAGGACGGCACAGAGCCTGGAATGACGCGCTCGGCCTCGATAGAGTGATGGTTAGTGACAAGGGACGTCACTGGGAAGTGAGCACCTTGGTTTTACTTCCTCCTCAGCATTCCGTGGGGTGCTTCGACCAGTGAAACTGCCCTTCCAAACAGGGTTTTACTTTTGAGGAAAACAGATCAGTTGAGCCCAGATACTGTTGTTAATGCGTTTCCCTTCTTTTATAACAGACGTGGAGGAACGAAGGGTTTTTTGCTCTTTACAAAGGATTTTGGCCGAATTGGTTGAGACTCGGTCCCTGGAATATCATTGTATCCTCTTCTGTTGCAGTGGGTTTGAAAAAAGGTACAGCCGAAAAGGATGTTGTTTGTATAAACGCTCCTGTCCTTAGGTAATTTAGAAGTAGGTTTTTATTCTTGTAAGTTCCTCTGATCCAGGAAATAACGATTCAGTTTATTTTTCAGGAGAGCTAGGCTCTGTGAATCTTGGTTTAATGCTGTCACACCGCCTTCAAAGGTAGTGGTAGCAATAAAAGCCTTTAGGTTCTGCTCTAAGAGATGGGGGCATTCATGATTTCGGAGAGAGGCAGGGTTGATGTTCTGTCCTCAGCCACCCCGGGAAGGGTGTGGTTTGGCAGCAGTGTTCTAGAATCTTTGTTTTAGAGAGTGCCTAAGGAGAAACAGTAATTAGCTCTCGAATCATTTGGCCAAGCAGTGCTATTTCCTGTCTGCCAAAGTGGCAGGCAGGGAGAAGGGGCAGTTGATTAGATGGGAAAGGGCAGAATTACAAGGTAGGGGGGTCGGTTTCGACATCCTCTCGTCTCCCTCCCTCCCTCCCTTCCTCCCTCCTCCCTCACTCCCTCCCTCCCTTGCTCTCTCCCTCCCTCTCCTTCCCTCTCCCTCTCCCGCTCTCTCCCCCTCCTTCCCTCCCTCCCTCCCTCTCAGCGCCTCCCTCCCATGGGAGCCCGCCCCGTGTACACCCCTGAGGACAGCTCCCCAGGGCTTGCCCTGTTTCTCTGTCACACACAATGTACCTACCGTCTGTGGTCCTCCCAGTCCTGTGATGTTGGAGAAGCTGGGCGTGCGGGGGCAGCCTCCGCTGCTGCCAGGGGCCGGGTACCCCAGCTGTGCTCCTGGCCCCGGCTGCCCTCGGGAGGGGTCGCGGGATGATCTTCCCAGACGGTCAGGATGGAGCCCCTGTCACTCCAGCACGCTCACGGCGTGGGGCCTGCCCAGGCGTACTTGTTAGCCAGGGCTCTCTCTGTGGGTCCGTTTGTATGCGCTGGGCTGGAGATGACATCTTCTTTGTCAGCCTTAACTGATGACTGTAGTTCTTTGTGACCTATGAGCAGTTGAAGAAGTTGGATTTGTGACAAGTCCAGGCTGCATGCGACCCTCCCTTCTGCAAGCGCTAAGTTCCACCAGTAAAGCTCCCTGTGTCCCGCTGCTCCTGGCTGCTGCTCCCCGCTCGGCCCCCCCGGGACCCGGGCCTTGGCGTGGACGCCCCGCGTCGAGCGTCTGGTGGCATCAGCCACGCCGTGCGGGCTCGGGTCCTGAGCGTCGGTGACCTTCAGCAGCAGAGGGGCCGTGGGCCATGCACCTCCTGCTGCCCTCGCCTGCAGCGCCAAGGGCGGCACAGCGCGCTCCTCGGGGACAGGAGTGTCCCACACCCGGCTCGCGGCCGCGGGTCGGGCCCCCCTGCACGGTTTGCTGTCCCTGCACATCGGGGGCCCTTGGCCACTGCTCAGCTGAGGAAATGCCATGCGTGGAGACCTAGACTTGGCTCCTCCAGGCATCGACGGCGCGGGAGACGGGCCTGGGCACGTTATCGCGCTGCTTCGCGATCTGTTCGGGCCGCGTCTTCACTCACAGTAAGTGACGTCAGCCTCTGAAGATGTCCCCTTTGTGAGGAGTGGGACAGAGCTCTGGTCTGAGCTCGCGGCGCTGTGCCCCCCGGGCTCTGTGTTGGCAGGCGGCGACGTGGCGTCTGTCCCAGGCCACGCGGCACTTTGCTCTCTGACTTTCAGCCAAGTTTCTTTCCCAGTCTGCCCGTGGGGACGGTGGCATCGAACGGCGTCCAGGGTCAGAGGAAGAAAACGGTCGTTGCTGCCGCTTGGCTCGCAGGACAGGTGCGCTGCTGGTGCTGTGACACAGCCGCGGTCTCAGGTGCGCTGCTGGTGCTGTGACACAGCCGCGGTCTCAGGTGGGCAGTGTGGACGCGGGGCAAAGCCGCGCTCGGGGACACCCGTCGTCGTCCTGAGTGGGGCCTTGGTGAGAGCCAGCGCTGCTGTGCTGGGTCATGTCACAGCGTCCAGTGGCAGAATGTCGCCTCTGCATCAGAGTTGATTTTTCCAGATTTCCCAGCTTTTACTTCCTTTCGAGTCACATTTGTTAACATGCCCCACCTTGGACTTCCTAATCCGTTTGCGTGGGAGAGACTCGCGTGAAATCCGAGAAGCGATGGCTTTAGCCCCGTCCCTGTTCATCTGGGTTCTGCTAAGAGGGGCGCCGCATCCTCTCAGCTCAAGAGACGTCATTCTCCCCCTCCCTTCTGGTCTTTGCCTTATTCTTTCCAAAATAAAAGTGACTCTGTGACACTTCTGGGAGACAGCCC
>PVKZ01009648.1:0-10337 GCA_004027375.1 Macroglossus sobrinus
TTCAAAGACAGAGTCCTATGACTTTTTCTATGTTTTTGAGATTCAGCTAAATTGCCACTGTCTTTTTTGCTTCTTCCAAAATCAATTCTTCCTGCAGAATTTACAGATGCTACTTTTGGATTTATTAGCTCTTCTGTAAGATTTTGCTGTTGATGAAAAGCAAACTGATTGGGAGACCGAAATCAAGTCTAGAAAAAGTATCTCACGAGATTTACTCGCTAATCATTTTTCATAAACAAAATCAAATGCAGAAGATCTGAAAATACTAAATCCCATGATTAAAAATAGTCATTAACACTCCTGTGGTATTTTTCTCCCAGTCTTTCTTTTCAATAGATCGTGCATGCCCTTCGAGTCAGTGGCTGTCCATATTCACGCTGCCCATGGACAGTGGGACAGTTCTTCCCACAGGGGAGGCAGGGGGAAGCACTCTCTCTCTCTACCCCACAGAGTAAAAGATTTGCAGTAAGGTTGAGGGGCGCCTGGGTTTCCACCAGTACAAATTTGAATGCTTATCTCCCACTGTCCTTGCATAGATGCTTGCAGGCTTTGTGAGCTTTTGAGGTTTATTGTGATATTATCTCCCTCTTATCTGCCCTGAAACATGGGCTGAGGAGTGAAGGAGCACTGATAGACGATGATCAAGATTGTCTTCACAACTCTGTCAACCTGTCAGCTGACCAGGAGCATGTGGGCCCTCCATATGTCTTTCACACAATCACTGTGCCACGGCCAGCTGTTACATGCAACTTTGACTGCCCTGGGCTATGTGACACTGAGGACATCTTCTCAAGATGGGCTGTGTGTGGGAGCTGGACAGGCTTAGCACTTCCAAGCACGGCCACAGAAGCTGGGAGTTTGTTGCTAAGTCACTGATAATCTAGTGCCTCAGTGGTGAGGGCAGGTCGGTAGTATGTACACAGGTCCCATGACTGTTTATATTTTGGGTCATTCATCTCTGCACCACCAGATAGAGAGGAACTATTAAATTACCTCCACATACAGCTGGAGGTTAGGAAAAGTTAATTATGGAAAGCTGTGCCGTGGTGGGGAGCTTCTTTTGAAAAGTAGACACATGTATTGTGTTGTGTGAGTAGGAAACTCTCCTGAGGACACACAGGCACTCATACACACACCAACATTCATAATCACACCACACACACATTTATAAACACCACCCCAAACTCAAACACATAAATTGCACCACCCATGCATCATGGCTTCCAAGGACTCCAAACTTTCCAAAGTTATTTCCTAGACTATCTGGTGCTTTCACTACATGCCTAACCCACATCCCCAACATGATCATGAAATCACGGGGGCTCCCAGACCAAACCAGCAAGAAAGCCCCACCTTCTTCAGCACCCAGCTTAGTCCTCAGCAAGTGAATATTACAAAATACGTACATTGTTCATCCATTTTGTCGTCCACCTATCATAAGAGAAAGGAAAGCTCTGTGAGGATCGTATCGCCCAGACACTGTTCCCCTAGGCTTTCTGTTCTCTTGACTTTAGGACACCAGTTGAGAAACAGTGTCTCAGTCAGTGACCCCAAGAGAAAATGTACAGAACACCTGTGAGAAAGCTTTGAGCTCTTCATAGAAGTTGTCTCAAATCCCTTTGATCTGGCAATTACAAAATACATTTTTCAAGGAAGAAACTGTGATAATCATGATGCTTCTTGCAAAGCTTCAGTCTGCAAGTCATGTTGCCCTTTTTAAAAGCCCTCTTGAATCATATATCAGGTGGTCACAGACTCTCACTCAACATCCTACCAACTAGGAGGTTGTCTCTATCATGTAGCTGGTACGTGCTCACATTTTTAGATCGCAATTTTATTGAGGGAAAAAAAAAGAAAAATGATCAACATTTCCATTTCCGAGGGTATAAAACCTTCTTACCTTGGTAGTAGTTGGGACCTTCTCATCGAGATCTTCACTTCTGAGCTCCTCCACCACAGTGTAAGATACGTCTTGCACCATGGTGTTGGAAATATCTTCTACCATGGTGTCTAAACACTTCTGCAGTACAGTGTCAGACGGAGCTAGGGGAATACAGAATCATTGTCAGATTTTGGTGGTGCTGCTCAGGACTATCTCAGAGAGCTCTGCTTTAAGTTAATATGGGGCTAGAGAATGTGGAAGTGGGTTTAAACAGTAGGGACTGAGAGTCTTCTGGGACATTCTCATTGGTAGACGAAAGAGTGGTAAGGAAAGAAGTCAAGCAAGAAAGAGAAATAGAGCCTTTGACAGTCTAGCTCAAAGGAATCTAATCCATCAAATTGCATCTAAATTGCATGATCTGTTTCAATGACAGAATTCTGATTCTCCTGCCCTTCTTAAAGCCTGGCCAAATTCCCTCTTCTTCTGATGTACCAGACTATTTCAGCATCCATGCATTCATACATGACGCTAGTGTCCTCGGCATGTGTAATGTTGGATATTTTACTTTAATTGTGATGGACTTCACATCGTTATTTCTGCTGCATTTCATCATTTGTGACTATGTCTGTCAGTAGCATTGACTACATTCACAGTTTTGTGGACCCATTCCTGCTGTCTAGTCAGAAAGCATTTTCAGGAAGAAATCACTCTTCCTTGACCCTCTTTCCTACCCTTGCGATCTCTCCTTTTCTGTTTCTGAATTGAACTCTTTCAGAAACATATCAGTGGAATCATAAATTATTGTTATTCTGTGTAGGTCTGATGTCAATAAGCTCAAAATTTTTACGGTATCAATCTATATTATACCCTATTTTAAAATCTAACACACCTTTTTGGCAGAAAAGTATACACTAGGTGCACATACCACATTTGATCTACTCAACACTTGATGAAGGTAGGGGATCTTGCCACAATCTGACTATTGTGAATAAAGACGTTATGAACACTGGTGTATGTATGAGACACTACTCATGATATGTGATAAAATGGTCCTGTCAAAACGCACAGAATGTCAAAGCACAAAGAGTAAGCTTTAATAGACTGTATGGACTTTAACTAATAAAAATGTGTTGATAACTTTTCATTTATTTAATCAAATGTGTCTTATAAATGTAAGATGTTCCTAACAGGGGAAACATGAGGTAAAATATAGGGCCTTTGTGTATTATCTAGTCAACTTTCATGTTAATTTAACCCTGTTCTAAATAGCATCTATCAGGGAGGGAGATATTCAGATAATGTTGCAAAATCAGCTAATGTGTGAACCTGAACCAGAGACCTCGTTTACTATTGAACGTGAGCCAGTTTGTGAACTGTCACTGCATCTGGCCTCCATGGTGACAGCACCACTGATGGCCTGAATGCATGTGTGTTTGTGCCCATGAAATAAAAGAACAATATGACTTAGCCATTTTGCAAGAGTCCCTTAAATATGGGTCGTGAAGGAATTTTTCCAGAAGTAACTTAGGGAGCATTATTTTCACAGTACCTTCATCTCGCTTGTCGATGAAGTGTGCCATGCCTAGCAGTGGAGAACGAACTCTTCGAACCCAAATGGTGCCCCCTCTATGATAAATATAAGGACCATACATTCTTCTTCTTGCTTCCTCTTTCATAGAGCCGTCTGGGAAATGAATGACAACACATAGAACTGTAGACTTCTTGCTGGCAGAAGACCAAATGGAAGTTAGAAATAATTTATTCACAGCTGCCAGATGACTCTTCTGAAGCCAAGATAGACCAAGGGAGATCGTGCAGTTTGGTGTGCACATAAAACGTCCACCACATAGATCTTGTGGGTGACTCCTTTAGTTCAGTTGAGCCATTATAGACACAGAGCAAAGCACAGTAGCTGCATCTGGTCTCCCAGATTCCAAACTCATTTAGAAGCTGCTTGCTGTAATGTTATCACCCTAATTCTTAATACTTTGGCACAGAGGCTGAGGAGCGACCCCAGCTCTGACAGATGTTTACGGTGCTAAGTGGAACCTCAGCCATGTAGAATCTTAGAGTTAACCATAAGCTTGTGGACCCTGCAGGTGCCTTTCACACCAATGACCATGCCAAAGTCAGTTGTTAGATCCAACTATCACTGCCTCAGGCTGTGTGAACACTGGGGCCACCCAATCATGATGGGCTGTGTGTGGGAGCCGGTTCGCACTTCCAGACACGACCACAGATTCTGAAACTCCCCTGCTCTGTGACTAATAACCCTGGCAAGTGGTGAGTACAGGACAGTGGTCCAGAGCATCAACTTAGGTCACCACACCTGAGTCACATTAGGCCTCTTTCATGGGAAAAGTCAAAAGTTTGGGCCATTCCTCTCTGCACAACTTCTATCTAGGAGGTGGATTATCAACAAACCTCTGGATACAGTCGAGGTGTGAAAAAAAGGAGTTAATAATGTAAAGTGTATGGTACTGATGAGGTTTTTTAAAAGGTGAAAGCATGTCTTCTGTTGTGTGAGTGGGTCAGTTACCTGAGAAACACAATCTCATGCAGACTCACATTCACAATCACATCACACAGTCACATAAAAACCCCAAATGTCTAAAGCAAACAAACTTCACACCTACATGTTATCCTCACTTCTGGTGACTGGACAACTGGCCAGAGAACTTTACTGTGTGACCACTTCCTTTCATTTATCCCTAACCCTCATCCCAGGGCATGATTGCAGAATCCGGGGTCTTTCAAACCAAATCGGCAGGAAAGCTCCACCATCTTTAGCCCCTAGATTTATAGTCAGCAAGTGAGTGATTAAGCAATACGTACAGCTTTCACCAGGTCCATTGTACGCCTGTCATGGGAGAAAAAAAAAAAACACTGTAAGGATCATAACCCCCGAACACTATTCACCCAGGCTTTCTGTTCTCTTGATGATTTAAGGACACCAAATGGGAAACAGTGCCTAAGTCAACAACCACAAGAGAAAATGTACAGGACACCTGTGGGAAAGCTTGAGCACTTTTTAGAAGCTGTCTCAAGCCCTTTTGATTTGGCAAATACAAAATTATTTTACCTCAGAGGAAACTGTTCTGTAGGACACTGCTATGACCCTACAGTTCATAAGTAATGCTGTCCTTTTTGAATACCCTCTTGTATCAGCTTTCAGGTGGTCGTAGACTCTCACTCGACATTCTCCTACCTAGTACACTGTATCTATCATCTAGCAAGCGCATGCTCACATTTTCAGATTGTAATTTTATTGAAAAAGAAGTAAAGCAACATTTCCATTTCTGAGGGTCGAAGGCCTTCTTACCTTGAGAGCAGGTGAGATCTCCGCACTGGACTTCAATCTAGAAAGCTGCTGCTCCGCGGTGGTAGTGGGAGCTAGGAGGACAGAGTCACCATCAGTTATTAGTGGTGCTGCTCAGGACTGTCTCAGGGAGCTCTGCTTTAGGTTGATATGGGGCTAGAGAATGTGGAAGTGGGTTTGAACAGTAGGGACAAAGCATCTTCTGGGACATTCTCGTTGGTTAACGAAAGAAGGTAAGGAAAGAAGCCAGGCAAGAAAGAGATACAGAGCCTTTGACGGTCTAGCTCAAAGGAATCTAATCCATCAAATTGCATCTAAATTGCATGCTCTGTTTCAATGACAGAATTCTGATTCTCCTGCCTTCTTAAAGCTTGGCCAAATTCCCTCTTCTTCTGACGTACCAGACTATTTCAGCATCCATGCATTCATACATGACGCTAGTGTCCTCGGCATGTGTAATGTTAGATATTTTACTTTAATTGTGATGGACTTCACATCGTTATTTCTGCTGCATTTCATCATTTGTGACTATGTCTGTCAGTAGCATTGACTACATTCACAGTTTTGTGGACCCATTCCTGCTGTCTAGTCAGAAAGCATTTTCAGGAAGAAATCACTCTTCCTTGACCCTCTTTCCTACCCTTGTGATCTTTCCTTTTCTGTTTCTGAATTGAACTCTTTCAGAAACATCATATCGGTGGAATCATAAATTATTGTTTTTCTGTGTAGGCCTGATGTCATTAAGCTCAAAATTTTTACGGTATCAATCTATATTATACTCTATTTTAAAATCTAACACACTTTTTTGGCAGAAAAGTATACACTAGATGCACATACCACATTTGATCTACTCAACACTTGATGGAATTAGGGGGTTTTGCCACCATCTGACTATTGTGAATAATGCCATTATGAACACTGGTGTATGTATAAGACACTACTCATGATATGTGATAAAATGGTCCTGTCAAAACGCAAAGAATGTCAGAGCACGAAGAGTAAGTTTTAATAGACTGTATGGACTTTAGCTAATCAAAATCGGTTGAAATCTTCTCATTCATTTTATCACATGTATCTTATAAAATGCAACATATTCCTAATAGGGGAAACATGAAGTCAAATATAGGACCTCTGTGTATTATCTAGTCAACTTTCATGTTCATTTAAACCTGTTCTAAGCAACGTCTATCAGAGAGGGAGATGATATTCAGATAATGTTGCAAAATCAGCTAATGTGTGAACCTGAACTAGAGACCTCGTTTACTATTGAACGTGAGCCAGTTTGTGAATTGTCAGAGCATCCCTGGCCTCCATGGTGACAGCACCACTGATGGACTGAATACATTGTATTTCCACTCACGAACTAAAAGACATTCATGACTTAGCATTTATACAAATTATGGGTCACTTAAATATGGGACACTGAAGGAATTTTCTTGACGCATCTTAGCTAGCTTTATTTTCACAGTACCTTGATTTGAATTATAAACACAGACAGTAACATAATTTTTGAAGTGGACTCTTCTGCCGCCCTTTCTCTTTGATTCAGGGGAATTGTCCTCCTCCTCACAGCACCCTGAGAAATGCACGACAATACAGAGTACTGTAGACATGTTGCTGGCAGAAGACCACAGGCAAATTAGCAATAATTTATTCGCAGCTGCCCAGAAGACCCTCCTGAAGCCAAGGCAGACTTAGGAAGATCGTGCAGTTTGATGTGCGTGTAAAACACCCACGACACAGATCTCAAGGGCAAATATCTTAATTTAATGGAGACTTTATAGAAACACAGCGAAGCACAGTGACTATGTCCTGTCACCTAGGTTCTAATGGCATTTAGAGGATTCATCTCCCAGGGAAACTCTTGATTTCACCTTGGAACCTCAGTGCCCTCTTCTGTGATGAGCAAATGTTTCATGACCTACTTGTTACTATTACCTGATTAGGCTAAAAGTGAGTGAACACAGGTAAAGCTTCAGAAAAATAAGTGACTGCTGCCAAGTCATTGCTCTGTCAGTGTCCAATCATTTGTGTGGCTGCAAGTACAAGCTAGATGTTTGGTAGTGGTGACATCCAGAGAGAGGACATGGGTGACTCCCCAGCATCGGAAGGTGGAAGGTTACTTTTTTGTTTCCATAGTGGTGATGCTTTCTATCTCATGGGGAATATCTGTTGTCATCTCCCAGAGTGCCGAAAAAAAACTCTATAGCCAGAGAGGCAAAGCAGGAGCTGAGACCCATACTTTACAGTGAAGATCACAGAAACTTAGAGAGATTAAGCAATGGGCCCAAAATCACAAGAGTGATCAGTGATGGATTTGGGTTATGAACATGTTTGGTGTCCTGACGACTAGGCCCAGAATGCCTCTGAAACCAGACTCCACTCCCTGCATGCCTGAAGCAAGCGCTCCCCTCACAATCTCACCGAAATGCTGCTCCCTCAGGTTTCTGTGGGAGAGAGGCGATGCCCTGGAAGAGGAGGCTGAGCCACTAGGAATCCAAATTTGTCACACAGTTTCCGGCTCCTACCTTTCTGTCTCTGACCCCACATATGACACTTCCCTCCGATCACAGCCCCTCAGAGGACTAGGGACGTCCCAACCTGTGACCGCCCTCCTGCAGGGTCAGCCCACAGTCAACTGTTTACTCTGAGACTTTCCCCATGCCAGGAGACTCCCCTGGGTCAACAGGGGTCTGGGTGACTCCCAAGCCAACTCAGAGCATTCTGGACCAACTGCCTGCCATATGACAACATTCTAAGTCTTAGTTTCCCTTCCATGAGCAACCCTGGATATGGAATTAATACCAATGGCCTGAGGATGTGATGCTTTAGGTATTCAATGATTCTGAAAGCTCCACTTTTGCTGACTATTGCTCAGAGCAACAGTTTGAGCAGCTTTAGCTAAAACCTGGCTGGGAGCGGACTCTGGTTGTTTTAGCACTGAGTGTGCACCTTTCCCACCCAAGTCCGTCTTCAACAAAATTCAGAGTCTACTACTACCTCCTCCAACTCTAGATCATGCGATGGCAGTGGACAGAGCTCATGTCCTCTGAGAGGGGTCTCTCCTTAGACAGCCTATGAACTCACACCAGGACCCTTGAAGAGAACCATCAAGCCCTCCTAACCTGTTACCCAGTGTTCATTCCACCTACCTGAAGGCTCTGTCCCATCTCACAGCTCTCCCAAGCAGCACCCACATTCCCAGTGATCCTGTCCACATCTACCCATGGACATGCCCCATGAAATCTCAGATTCTCTCCTTTCTAAAATCTCTGCATTTACACTGCTGATGTTTGGCTCGTATTGTCACATCCACATTCTGAGCAGTTGACCTGGGATTCCTCTTTCCTGTCATATCTACTGCTGGGTGCGATCTCAACCCCAGCAACTCCATGGAACAATTCTCCCCACCTGAAGTAGTGTGGGAGGGTTCCCTCTGGATCTCTTCTCTGCAAGAGTGGGGATAAAGTTTTCACTAGAGAATCTTACATTGTTCTAAATTTAGGAAAACAGTTAAGGCAGTCCAATTGAGAGAAGAATCAGAAATATCAATTAAGTTTTAGTATAATCTCTGAGTCAAAATGGGAGTGGTAGCAACCCTGTCTCAAGAAGACAGGTTCAGGGATAAACTAGTGACATTTTAAATTTCAGCAGCATCAGTTTACTTAGCAAGAAAAAGATGGAAAACTATAGGGCAATGAATTTCTACTACAGTCATAATTCTCATAGCTGTCCTGGTCCAAAGAAAACTCAAACCATCACTTGGCTCATTGTATATGATATTGACTTAAACCAACTTCCTGGACTGGATTTCTTACAAAGCCCTCCAGAAGAAACCATGACCCCATGTCCCTGTGGCTGCCACAGGGACATGAGGGGCGATGCTCCTGTCACACTGTGGAGCTTCTCTGTACCACCTTGCAGTGTACAGTGTCCCCTTTGTCCTACTAGAATAAAAGTGCTACCCTGATGCTCAGTTCTGAAGATCTGTCAGTTATCATTAGACACAGTGTTTCTTGCCCAGCACACAAAGTCCATCTCTGAGAGAAGTATTGGAGACAGAATGACACTATGTATTCTTACAAAGAGTGTCTGAATAAATACTAGACCTCTTTGCAGAAAGTCACAGTGAATTGCCCCCAAATATTCCTGGAAGCCCATACTGGATCAGATGCATTCAGAACTATGTGTGGCATGGGACTACACTGGGGGCCAGCAGAAAAAGTGAGGAGCCCTGTCCAACAACCAGCTAACATGGGTGGGGGGAGGAGTCATTCAGAGGCCTCCCTTTAACAGAAAGACAGTGTGAATGAAGGAACACGATCATTCAAAATGCCAGAAGACCCACTGAGGAGTTATATACTTCACTAAAAGAATTTTTTTGTGGCACAGTGATGGAGATTCTAAAACATAGTTTACCTATTAAGAAGCCAGAGAACACTGACCTGAGTGGTGACAGGATTTGTGTTCAGTTTAATTGAGGTATATACTTGGCATACAGTAAGTGTACACATTCAAATTTTGCAAGGTGATTAATACATACACTTAGATACCTATCCATTCATGATGCGATGGTGAGGGGAATGTTTATTAGATAGCTGACATCAGTGACTGTGGTTTTGCATAACAGAAATCAAGAAAAACACTCAAAACTCAAAATGTCATCCACACACTCAGGTTCCCACCACATGGATTCACATGGCACATATTCACACCCATGCACATAAACCTACACCACCTCATGGAACTATGGATCATGGCCATAGTTCTTTACCTAGAAAATCAGTTTCTATCACCACGTCTCCAATTCTCATTGCCAGCAGGAAGCTAGAATCAAAGTGGCTCCCCACATTAAGCCAGCAAGAATACTTTCCTTTCTCAGTTTCTAGATTTTTCCTCAGCAAATGAAGAATTCTAGAATACGTACCGTCTTCAAGGGCAAAAGGAACCACCTGAAATGACAGAACATACTATGAGAGTCACATCCTGCAGGGCTTTGCTCAAATCAGTTACATTAGAAAACCAGATAGTAAACGCTGGAAGTGTCAACAAAACCCACCAGCAAGAACAGGACAGAACTATTTAGGTCGAAGGGCACAAACTGTCCTGGGGAACTTTCTCTCGAGGCCGTTTTGG
>PVKZ01009649.1:0-10330 GCA_004027375.1 Macroglossus sobrinus
ACACATGCATGCACACACAGCACACACACACATGTACACACACATGCACACACATGCGCACACGCACGCACAGCACACACGTGCGCACACGCACACACATGCACACACACACATGCACACACATGCACACGCACCCACACACACATGCACAGCACACACATGCACACACACAACACACACACCCATGCACGCACGCACGCACACACACGTACACACATGCACACACAGCACACACAGCACACACGCATGCACATGCACACACAGCACACATGCGCACATACACGCGCACACACACACACACACACACACGCACACACGCACCCTTATGCGTCCTGATGTTCTGGTTTTCCACACTTATGGGGGGAAAAACGATGCATTTTTAAATAAACTCACCTTTCCAGCGGGCCTTTGGAAATCCTCCCCGAACTCATCTCCGCTGCATGTTTTACCAGAGCCGGAAGCCTCCTCGTTGTGGGGCCCACAGTTGCCTGTTGTCATGGTCGCCGCTGTTGACTTCGTGACGATTTAAGGAGAAGGTGAACCATTTCTGATCACCTTCGGTGTCTTCTTTCAAGGGCTTCCAACAGCCCAGAAGATTAACTGGTTCCTCTGCGAGGTTGAAACAAATGGGTCAATTGTCTGCTTTTCAAATGGGATTAGTTTGTGCCTCTTCGAACAGACTGTCATGCATTTCAGTAAGTAAGGAGAGGTTAGAGACACGTGTGGTTAGGCGGAGTGAGGCTAGGAGTAAAGAAGCTTGTGTGAAAAGAGGCTTAAACACCAGGCGTGCACCGTATCCCCTGCACCTAGAGAGGGCACCGAGACTCACGTCCTCATCCTGCATCAGCCACCCCCTCTCTCTGTCTGTCTGTCTCTCTCTCTCTCTCTCTCTCTCACACACACACACTCTCTCTCTTTCTCTCTCTCTCTCACCCTGAAACTATAAGCTGCAGTTGTGCTAGTTAAATCAGTTTTGTTTAATTAGTAGGATTTCATTCCGCTCTGCTGTCTGAACGCATGTTTGAAACTTAAACCACTTTTCTGCTACCTTAATACATGTTTCATGTTAAACCAGCCAATTCTCCGGGTCCTTCGGCTCCAAGATTCCCCAGGAGCCTTTGGGCGAACACAATCGGGTGAGCAGCGAGTCTGGGAGACAAGCGTCCGTCCCGCAGCCCCCACCCGGCGCTGGGCGCAGGCTTTCTGTTCCGCCGTCTCGCGTGTAACCTGGGGCGTCACAAGCACCTGCTCACGAAGCAGGAGGGGTGGGGGAGATGTGCCCACCTGCCCGGTGCGGGGACCTGAGCCGGGGCTGGGACAGCAGACTCGAAACGTGTGTGTTTCCTGCACTCGGATTGACGGAGGGACGCATCGGTGGAGGAGTCACGAGAATGCGCGGTTATGGATGCTGCGCTGTGCTTCGGGGGCGTCCTTTCAACAGGTGTGAGTCTCATCGTGTCACTGGAGCGCCCCCCCCCAAGTAAGAGGGGCCGGCAGAGGCCGCCTCCTGGCCGGGCCCCGCTGACTCTGATTCCTGAGGGCCGGGAGGAGGGGGGCCCAGCAGAGACCCCCTCCAGCAGCGTGAGGCAGAAACGTCACAGAGCACGTCGTCGGGAGCACGGGAGGGGGTCCCAGAGCCGCCCCCTTCAAACACGTCTCTTCCCGCTTCTCAGCTGTGGTTCCCTTCAGGTGTCACCCACCCGAAGGGCTGCTGAGAGAATTCAGTGACGTGACACAGGCCGAGCGGCCAGCCAAGACTGGCGGCTCAGGAAACTCTTTCCAAATACAGAGCAGACGCCTTAACGGGGCGCCCCGTCTGCCTGCGTCTGTCAGCGTCTGTCAGCGCAGCCCCGGAGGTCACGGCCAAGAACGACGGGTGGGGTTCGGATCCCGGCTCCTCCTGCCCTGGCCGAGTGTGCGAACGTCGTGCATATTCGTCCCTCACGTGTGTGCGCAGAACGGGGACCACGGCTCATTTGTCTCCTGCCGTGAAGGGGAAAGCGGCTCGACGCAGGGTGGACACCGGGGCCTGGCACACGGCGGGCTCCACCCCCAGTGCCATCGGAGGCGTCAGCGCACCGCCTACTCCCGGTTTACCAAGGCGCCGTCGTGCCTTCACCTCACCCTGGCAGGGCACCCCCGTGGGGTTCCACCCAGACCGCTGCTGGCCGTCCTCCAGGGAACACTCGGAGTCCCCTCTGGCGGGGACCGGCGGACGGGAGCAGAGCTCACCCGCGGCCCACGTCTCGTCTCTGGCATCGGCCGGCGTGCCAGCCCCCGGTGCGTGTGACAGCCGGAAGGGCCCTTCGAGGCGGCTCGTCCGTGCCCCGGGTTTTACAAAGAGAGAGTCGGCGACGTGGAGACGGAAGGGTCTGTCTCTGTCCCGCCGGTGTCCGCACTGGGGCTGGAATCCAGATCTCCCCTCCCCCCGCCTGCCACGCTTTCCAGAAGAAGTTCAGAGCCGACGCGGTGAGTGGACAGATCGCGAAGCTGCAGTCAGAAGGCTGGGTCCCGATCTCGGCTCCCCTGTCGTGTCACTTGGCCATCTTTGTCACACAGAGACAGACGTGAACACCTTCGCCACACGCTGGCTCTGAGGATTAAACCAGGCCCTGTGTGTGTGGAAGCACCTGGCTTGAAGCAGGTGCTTAACGGCTGTGGGTTTCTCCCCACTGCGGTGGGGCGGGCGTATTTGTAGAGGCTTGGAAACGGGAGAGAGACCGGGAATTGACGAGGCTTCTGACGGGGCGGCTGGCCCCGTGCCCGCGTTCCCAGGTAGGTGTGCACAGGTGAGTGCCTCCAGGCACTGACCTGAGCAGGTACTACCGTGCTCAAAGAGAGCGAAGGCTTCTCTCTCTCTCTCTTTTTTTTTTTTTTCCCCAGGAACATGAACTAACCGGCTGGGATGCTGCGGGAAAAGGGAGGCAGATAGCGAAACCCACGGGTGGCCCCGAGCGTGGCAGGGGCCAGGGGCGGTGTCGAGGCCGTTTCCCTCTGGGCCATGCCCACCGCTGGGTCTGCGGCCCTGGTCGAGTCCCACAGCGCCGCCCGCACGGGGCTGCACTCACTCTAGGCGCTCCGGGACTCTGGGGGAGCAGGAGTCGGGGGGGGGGGGCGGTCACATGTTCGCCACCCACCACCGGGGGGCAGGGCACCTGTGTGGCTCTAAAGTGCCAGCTGAGCAGCCAATCCTGCCATTTTCCCCCCAAAAAACGCTCCCGGGTATGTGTTTTTTTGAGAGTACGGAGTAATAAACGGAATGCCAAGCCTCAGCCAAGTCTGAACGTTTGCCTTGGCACCGGGCCACCCGAGCCCAAGGCCTCGGTGCCGGCCCGGGCTGACGCGCCGGACGAGAGCGTCACGAGCTGAAATTCAGCGGGGTCGTAAAGATGCCAGCGAGACGGCTGACTCTTAAGGTGAGAACCACAGCGCGGGGTAGCAAGGCCCAGGGGTCCAGGGACAGGAAACTGGGTCCCCAGAGGCGTGGGAGGCCCATAGCCCTGAGAACCTTCCCCTCGCTGCGTGCTCTCTGTGCCACGGGCCTACTGTGCGCTCCTATGAGCCCTAACCACAGTCCTACTGTGTGCTTCTGCCTAGCCCTAAGCACAGTCCGTTGGCATTTGTTGCGTGCATTCTGTTGGTGCATAGACTGGGGCTTGCAGGTGACGGGTGACTTAGCACAAGGTCGTGAGTGAATGTGTGATTGATAGAGCCAGAATTTAAATCAAGGTTGATTTGATCTGTTAAAAAAAAAAAAAATCTTAAGTTGTTTTCACTATAGCATGCTAGGAAACCAAGACAAGTGAAAACAATTATATAGCCTCATGAGATAAGAGTCCTGTTGGCAAACAAACGATAATGGCCTTGACTAGGGCAGAAGACACAAGTTCAGGTTTCCACTGGTCGTCCATGGCTCTTCTGCACACGCTCTGGGGTTTCGCCAAAGTGGGCAGTGTCCCAGTATGTCCCCGAGGCTAGCCTTTGTGACATGGCCATGCGGGTCCTTCTGCAGAGAAGGCCTTTCAGATCTCTGGCTTTTGAATCTGAACCCCCCTCCATTCCCCTGCCTTGAAGACAGCACCCCGACTCTCCCAGGTCACTGAGAAAACAGCACAGTGGGTTTTGCGGGCCACGGTTAAAATGCAGCTTCTGGAGTCCCGCCTCCGGGAATGAATCGGAGACGCTGATTCGCCACGTCCAGGAGGTGATTGGCAGGGCGTGCGTCAAAGGGGAAGGGGTTAAGAAAGGCAAATTGCTAGTCACTCTATAGTTATGGGGATGTCAGGTATGGGATTGGGGATATAGCCAATAATATTGCAATAACTATGTCCAGTGTCATATGGGCACTAGATTTATTGGACTGATCACTTCTTAAGTTATATAAATAGCTAATCCCTATGTTATACACATGAAATTAATGTAATATTGTATGCCAACTACAAATGAAAAATTAAAACAAATTTTAAAAAGACCAATCATTGGAAAGTATAATAACCTAAATAAAATGAAGAATCAGGACTAAGAAAAGAGTGCCACTGATATTTTTCATTGTACTGGAGGTTCTAGACAGCACAGTTAAGTAATAATCATTTTTTTAAAAATTCCATGTTGAAAAAAAAATCAAACTATTTTTTCAATTGACATTTCATAAATATAAAATCCTAAGAAATCCATTGACAATCTATTAATGAGCAAATAAATTCAACACCAACGCAGGATAGCAGGGCAATAGGCAAATCTCGATTGCATTTCTACACACTGGCAATGAACATTTCGAAAATGAAATGAAGAAAACAATACCATTTATGATAGCATCGAGAGGAATAAAAGATCCAGGCAGAGATTTAACAAGATAAGTGCAAACCAGCTCTACAAACCATTAATGAAATAACCTTAAAACATAATGAATGGGAAACATCCATGTGTATGCATCAGAAAAATGAATAATGTTAATAAGACAAAACTGCCAAAATTGATCTCCGGATTCAAGTCAACTTTTCAAAACCCCAGCTGCCATTCTTGCAAAAACTGACAAGCTTTTCTCAAAAGTCACATGGAAACGCAGAGGACTCAAATCAATTTTGAAACAGAAGAACAAATTTGGAAGTCTCACAATTACTTATTTCAAAACTTATAACAAAGATACATAATCAAGACAGCATGGTATTGATGTGGTGATAGACGTATAATCGATGGAATAGATTTGAGAATCAAGAAATAAATCCATATACCCATGGTCAACTGATGTTAGATAGGGTGCCCAGACCATTCATGTGGGTAAAATAGTCTTTTCAACAAATAATGTGGGGAAAACTGAATATCTACATAAAAAAGAATGAATTTGGACCCTTAACTCACACCATACAAATAAAAAAGGTTAACTTAAAAAGGATCACAAATGAAAGACCCAAAACTATAAAACTCAGAGAAAATCATGGGACAAAATATTAACGACCTGGATGACGCAGTGGTTTTTAAATGGAACAGCAGAAGCATGAGTGACAAAAGAGAATCGAGTAGATTAATTAGATAATGTAAAAATTAAAATAATGGATTAATTAGATTACATAAAAATTAAAAATTAATTAGACGACACAAAAAATTTTAAAAATGTAAATAATACCATCAAGAAATTGAGAAAATGGCTCTCAGAATGGGAAAAAATATTTGAAAATCATACAACTGCTAAGGTACTTATACTCAGACTATTTAAAGAACACTTACCATTCAATAATAAAAAGACAAATAACCCAATTAAAAATTGGGCAAAGAATTTGAATGAAATTTCTCCAAAGAGGCTAGGCCCATGGCCAGTGAACACGTGAGAAGAGGCTCAGTGTCATTAGACATTAGGGAAAAGGACCTCCAATACACAGTGAGAGCCCTTCGTGCCCGTGAGAGTGGTTGTGATCACAAAGGCAGAAATAACGAGCGTGTATGAGGATGTGGAATGTCAAAGCCCTCGTACATGGCTGGCGAAAATATAGCATAGTCCAGCCACTCCGGGAAGCAGTTTGCCTGTCCCCCAAAGAGTGTATCACGGAATTGCCTGATGTCCCACTAATTCTTTCTCCTCAATATATCCCTACGAGAAAGGAAACCGTACACCCAGACAAGCACCAGTGTGCAAAAGTTCACCGTTTACAACAAGCACGATGCAGGAACAGCCCGCGTGGCCATCGGTTGGTGGATGAGTGAACGAATGGACAGCATATATCTGTATGATGGAGAACTGTTCAGTGACAAAATAAATTAAATACTGACAGTCAACGGTGAACCTTGAAGTCGTTATGCCAAGCGAAAAAGCCAGTTACTAAACATCATGTGTTGTGTGATCCCCTTTCTGAGTCGCCCAGAAGGGCAAATTATAGAGGCAGAAAGCTGACTCGCGGTGGCTGAGGGCTGGGTGGGGCAGGATCGCCAGTGGAAGATGGAGACGGACAACTGATAGTTTCCGGGTTTCTTTTAGTGAGAACAAAATGCTCTCAAATTAGATTACGGTGATGGTTGCACAACCCTGCGAATATGCTAAATATCAAATCATGTGTTTTAAATGGGTGAATCACGCAGCATCTGAATTATATTTCAACGAGCCATTGAAGAAAGACGAGAGAGCAGACAAACTGTGGTTTGTTGGTACAGGAAATACTATAACAGGGACGAGAAGGAACAAATTTACACGAAGCAGGCGTGTGTCTTACAAACATAGTGCTAGGCACAGGAAGCCAGCCACGCAAACAGAGTGCACACTGTGTGAGCCCATTTACACTAACGCATGATCCGTGGGGAGAGAACTGGAGGTGGGGGTGACCTCAGGGTGGGGGACAGGGGGAGCGAGGGATGCAGGAGACAGGGCGGGTGTTCCGACGTCACTCGATCCGGGTGCTGGCTGTGTGGACGCCCTCTGTTTGTGAGACACGTGGAGGTGAGCCCCGCTGGCTTTGTGCAGCTTTTCTACACGCATGTTACATCTCAGTGAAAACGGGTTTAAAACGCCCCGTCTCGTCGCTGTGCCGTGCACCCTTGTGGGCTATGGAGGACGGTGGCCAACCACGTGCGATTGTCAGTTTGGCAACGTAACCTTGGCGGATTCCGCGTGGTGTTTAAGAACGCCGTGTGGAGCCTTTGCAAGCGGCTGGGTCTCTGGATCAAGACAGTGAAACGGGCATTGCAACTACGTCTCTTCCCTGACGTGCCATCGAATCGGCAGAAAACATAACTTTGCTTAGAAATACGGAAAGGGGTCGGCCGCGGGCCAGGTGTGTTGCGGGATCTGGGACGAGGACACGGGCTGGGCTGGGGGGGGATGGAGGAGCAGCAGCAGAGACGCAGCCGGACCCCGGGCGGCCACGGAGACCCCACGTGTGTACTGCGGGGCGCAGAGAGCTGAGCCATCCCGGCGCAGAGTTCGGGGTGACACAGAAAAGAAGGGGCACGGCTCTGGGAGCAGCGGAGCTAGAGGGGGCACAGGGCAGCAGAGCCTCAGGCAACCCGGCCCGGCCCCCCAGATGCAGGGAGGGGGCGAGGAAAGGCAGCAACGGGACGAATCCTGCATCTTCCTCTCCATCTCTGGCCTCCAGAGGTACCCCAAGTGCTCCCCACGCAAACTGGGCGCCGAGGAGCAGCAGAGCTCAGGGGCCGGTGGAAACACAGGTGCTCCTGCCCCTCCCCGGACCCACTCAATCCCAAGGCCGTGCCCAGCATGTTACCCATCGAGAAACTCACCCACCGGGTTTTATACCCAGCGATGCTGTTCGCAGGTGTCGTACCCCGTTCTCACCTGTTCCCGTGGACCCCCAGGAGGATGGACCCACGCACGACCGGGGAGCACCCGGGGAGCTGGCTGACCCCGGGGGAGCTGGCTGACCTCGGGGGGAGCTGGCTGACCCCGGGGGGAGCTGGCTGACCCCAGGGAAACCCGGGAGGCTGCGCCCGGGAGGGGACTGCGGACGGCAGGGCGCGCGGGGACCGCACACCGGGGTCCTTCAGCTCATCTCTCAGTGGGCGTTCGCTCGGTCTGCTGACCTCCGGCCTGGGGGCAGCAGTGTGGAAAGGAAGGGGTGACAGCGCATGATTGTGCCACGGGCACGTAACTGACCGATGCGGCCTCATCGTGGAGCAGGTGGCGGGGGAGGGAGAGGCCCTGTCCCCCGCCCCCACTTTCTTGTCCCCCCACCCCATGTGCTCCCCTGCCCCTGCCCCGTCCTCCCCGCCCCCGTGCCCTCCTCCTATAGCAGCCGACACTGTGTCCCCCCATCACTTCACCACCTCATGGGGGTTCGCTGCTCCCACCTGCGTGACGGCCGTTCAAGGCTCCGCTTTCAGTCTAGACGGACGGCCGAGCCCGCGCCCCTGAGCCTGCCCCCAAGCCCGCGCCCCCATCACTCACCTGCCTGCCTTAGCTCCGAAGGTCTTGGGGCTCATGCGGACCTGTTGGTGGCCCGCCGTGTGTCTCCCCGGCCTGGACGGGTGGCCCGGAGTTGGTAAATGTCAGCGCCCTCTGCGGCTGCCTTTGGGGGCTGTACTTTGGGGGCCGTGCCCTCCCCTCCCATCATGTCTTATCCCTCTCCCCAAAGCATCCTTGAGCCACCTGTTAACCCAGAAGAATCAGAACTGGTAACTTCCACAGCGACTGTGAATGTCAGTGGCCGTCAGTGGCCAACACAGACGTTGGGACGGTAAACTCGGGCTGCGTAAAGCTGTCCAGACGCGTGGTACGTATCGTAGGTCGCTCTGTGACCTGCACCTCAGGACTGGGGCACCGAGGTCCGCCTCCCTCACCTCCACCCCCACCTGGGAGAGGGGACCTGTCCAGCCCTCGCAGCTGTGTTTTCCTGTGGGAACGACTCATATATTTCTAGAAAGCACCCGTGTCTCGATTTGTCATCTTAGATCTTGTCTGTTGACTTCCTGCCGTGCAACGTGAGGAACCAGCTCTCGATCGACCCCCACCGCTGACGCGGACATGCGTGTGCGTGTGTGTGCACGCTCACACACACGTGTCCACACACCCGCTTCCCCAAACAGTCTCCATTGCTGTGCGTTGTGGCCGTTTTCCTTCCTGAAATTTCTTTGTTTTGCTTCCATATGTCACGTCTTTTATGCATTTACATTTCTGATTAGTCAGAATGCATGCACCCCACACCTCCCTGACCGAAGGAGAAGTCTCCTCTTCATATATTATTATTTTTTCCTGGAAGACGTCCGTTAGAAGTCTCCCATGCTCTCCCTCTAACGCGCTAGGCCTGTGCACAGCTGTTCCCATGGCAAGTCTTTTTCTAATCATCCTGGGAATTTGCTGAATCACTTTTTACTTCTCTTGGGTTAAATCTTTCCTTCTTGAATCCATCTCTTTCTGTTTCATGGTTTAAGTCCTCATTAATCGGAGTCCATCCTCCAACAAAGTAAAATATAAAAAACTCGTTTATAAGAAGATGTTCTTCTATAGACTTCTGCTGGAATGAGAGTTTGAATACAAATAGGATTCCAGGTGAAAAATAACTTGTTTCCAGCATCCATTTGCAGATGTAGCTCATTTTCTTCTGGCTTTTTCTGATGCTGTTTCAAAGCGCCATTTCTGCTCCCTTTTGCTGAGTAGAAAACTGTCTCAGACCTTAGTGCTTAAAAAAATAAAGTCTCGTTTGTCACGGTTCTCTGGGTTGGCTGGTGACATTCTTGTTGGATTCCCGTGGGCCGTCTCATGGGATGGCCTCAGCTGGAGCATGGCCTGGGACTCAGCTCAGCTGGAACTTTCTCTCTCTTAAGGATGGTGCTTCATCCTTCAGAGGGCTGGTCTGGATTGATGTCCCCACACGGTGACAATCGAGTTCAGGAAGTCCAGACCGAGGCCCAACAGCGGGTCAGGAAGCATTTGCTTATCACATACGTGCTGATGCCCTTCCGCTGGGACTGTTAACGCCCGCGGCCAAGCCCCAAGTGACAGAGAGCTGACCCCACAAGGGTGTGGCGCCTGGGAGCTTGGGGTCACTGGATGTCCTTGGAGTGACAGCCTGCAGCAATCCACCCTCTGGCACTAATCCTTTACACCTTCTTATATGCAAAACATACCAATGCCTTAGCGAGACCCACACCCCAAACTCATCTCCTCGAAACAGTGAATTTGAAATCCACGATCTCGTGATCTACGTCAGGCCCAGAGGTGGAGGAGGCTCTGTGGATGCTTCTCTCTCTGACTGAGTGAGTTAGGGACGTAAAAGACACGTAATCTGCCTTCTGTACAGGGAGAGGGAGACAAGGTACCAGCGACAGACACTCTGGACAGGGAGGGACAGGAGGCACACAGACGTCACTGGTCCACAGCAGTTCTGAA
>PVKZ01009650.1:0-10328 GCA_004027375.1 Macroglossus sobrinus
CCACACCAGTACTTTCTTATGTCAGCTATTTGTCCGTTTTTCATTATTTTTTGGCATCAGTATCTTGCAAATCTAAATATGTTCCTAGTCCCAATTTCTATTCAATGTCCACACGTAAAGAAAAAGTTATCCCCAAACTGATAACCAATTTACTGAAGCATTCATTGTTCATATTTTGAAGTTCATATTTTGAATACTTTAAACTTTAGCAAGAGCAATATCTGAGCACTAGTGTATATTTATCTACCCCTTAACCTTATATTAATTGAAGAGCCTATATCAGAGCTTTACAACTTTTCTGAGAGATCAGAAAGCCACAAGCTTAGTGATTTTCTTACCTATTTCATTTCTCCATGGTGAATATGATGCCTCACAAAGACTGAACTCCTCTAACTGGGCATCATCATCCTAATAACCACATCCTGGAGAGCAAGAGGTTCTTTTAAGACCAAAATGATGTGTATCTTGTCAAGAGGAGGAGGATGCAAACTAGCATACAACACTATGCTCTCCTGACATCCAGATCTACCTTTAACTATTATGTCCCTTCAATTCCACTGAGGCTATCAAAGGGGCATCAAGTTATTTCAGGGCAGAGATACATCTCTTTCATTATCTCTGTTGGCAAGTAATGCCTTGGTCAGATTATTCCGATGGCACAAATCAGTTAACATCAGAAAAGTCTTCAAATCCTCTAAAAAGGTTCCAAAACTCTCCACTGTAAGCCCATCTTTTACTTTTTGTTCTTGTGCTGGTATCTCTTTCTCTACTCTTTTGTTTTTCTTTCTCTAAAAAGTTTCTCCTCCCTCATCCTGGCTATAGTCTGTGAGATGCTTCTATAACCTTAGGAAAACCATGCCTCTGTCTTCCCAGGGTGATGAGGTCCCTTTACTTACCTCTGCTGCCTCTTCATCTACTGTGTCTGCCAACAGGCAAGAGCTAGTATGGACATGATGGAGAAATTATTCCAAAGGCTGAACCTACCTGCAACCGCTTGCCTCAAGTTTCTCCTTTTATTGTTACCCTGGTTACTGAGAGGGCTTTGTAGATGTCCTTAATTTTGAAGGAAAGTGGGAAGAGCTCAGATTCTTCCTGACAATCTTTATGATGAAATTAACTGGAGTCAGGGTTCAAGTCAATAATAATATATACAGATAGGAAATTGCCAGAAGCAAATGTCAGACTGCTAAACTGAGTTAAAAAAAAAAAAAAGTATGTTTGGTGGGGTGGAAGGTAAAGAAAGAGAGAAATAGACTAGGATTCCAGATGAGACCAAGAGATCAACAAAGGATCTCAAAGCCAAGCAACACTTGGTAAAAAGGGGTGGCTGGAGCAATCACAGTTCATTCATCAGCTGATACACAGTTGACGAGAAAAAAAAAAAGGTCTGTAATGAGCGTTTAAGATGATCTGGGACACATGGTACTGTGACTCCACTCAACTAAGTTCTTCAGAATTCTGAAGTGTTCTAGTTCATATCTTGAAATCTAAACCGAGAGTCTCCGAAACAGGGAGCTGCTGGCTCTAAGGCTAATGCCGGGAATAAGCTGAACAGGGCTTTACCTTTGGCTATTTATAGACAGGGAGTCAGGGGGACAGAGTTCCCTGGAGACTTGTTAGACCTAACACTCATAATTGCTCAACTTCCTCTGTATCTCTCATAACAGACCAAATTAGTACTTGCTTCAATACAATTTTTGAAAGCTTCACCTCTCTTTGTTATAGCGTAACCATAATCCATGGCAAAAAATGGAATTTGTATGAAACAAATCTCCTAAGCTGCCCCCTAAAACAAGATTTCTGTCCCTAAGCTCTTCCTTTAAGAATCAAAGCTGCCATTATTCACACCTACAAACAGTTGAGGGGCATATGACATATCTTTCAAAGAATTTTCATACTTCTGATTAAAGATGTTATACTAAAGTCATGCACCTAATTTCACTCTCTCTTAAAACCCTATGAAGAGTAAAGTGATTTTTTAAAAGTCAATAATCCACAAGGACAGAGAAGACTGAAAAGCAAACAACAGAAACAAAATTTCGAAAGTTGGAAACCGTATAGGTGAGGGAGTGGTGATCAAGGCAGTCTTAACGTTGCCTTCAACTTGACTAAACTTGAGACAGTTTTTTCTTGACCATGGACCATGCACCTCCATTTTCTTAGAGCTTTACCTCAGAAAACTGCAATGTTACATTTTTTCTCTGCTCCTTTAAAATGTAAATCTTCTCCAAGGCTCCTGCCAGTTCTATAACCTAAACATGACTTTCTCAAGGACCTGGGAGCCATCCTTTAAAAATGTAATTATTAAGAAAGATAGCACACCCAAAGCACTATAGAGATTTAATGCAATCCTCATCAAAATGACAATAGCGTCCTTTTAATAAAAGTAAAACAAAAAAATCATCATTTTATATGAAATCAGAAAAGATCCCAAATAGCCAAAGCAATCCTGAGGAAAAAGAACAAGGCGGAGGTATCATTCTGCCTGATTGCAAATTATACTACAAAGTGACAATAATCTAAACAGCCTGGTATTGGCAGAAAAACAGACACACAGACCAATGGAACAGAATTAAAGCCAGAAGAAAACCTTGTATGTATGGGCAAATAATTTTTGACAAAGTAGTCAAAAACATACGATGGAGAAAAGAAAGCCTCTGTGATAAATGGTGCTGGGAAAATTGGAGAGCCACATGTAAAAGAATGAAATTGGACTGCTACCTGTCACCATACATTCATATGAGCTTAAATAAATCAAAGACCTAAATATAAGACCTGAATCACTAAATTGCATAGAAGGAAACACAGGTACTAATCTCATGGACTTTGGTTTTAGAGCGTGTTTTATGAATTTGACTTCAAAGGCAAGGGAAATAAAAGCAAAATTAAATAAATGGGACTTACTATATCAAACTGAAAAGCTTCTGCACAACAAAAGAAACCATCAACAAGACAAAGAGAAAACCATTCAAATGGGAGAGGATATTTGCTAACAATGCCTCTGATGAGGGCCTAATATCCAAAATATACAAGGAACCAATAGAATTCAAGAATAAAAGAATAAACAATCAAAAAATGGACAGAGAACCTGAAAAGACACTTCTTCCAAGAAGACGTACAAATGGCCAAGGGACATATAAAAGCTCTTAGAGAAATGCAAATCAAAATCCCCAATGAGATACCATCTCACACCTGTTAGAATGGCTATTATCAACAGGACAAGTAATAACAAGTGAAGAGGTTGTGGGGAAAAAAGAAATTCTCATACACCGCTCGCTGGTGAGAATGTAAATTGGTACAGCCACTATGGAAAACAGCATGGAGGTTTTTCAAAAAATTAAAAGTAGATTCACCATGTGACCCAGCAATTCCTCTTCTTGGTGTTGTCTACCCCAAAACTAGTTAATCTGTAAAAGATAGATGTACTGTACCCCGATGTTCATTGCAGCATTATTCATGGTAGATAAGACATGGAAAGTGTCCTCCAATAGATGTTGGATAAAGATGTGATACATATGTACAATGGAATATTACTCAGCCATAAGAAAAGATTTGTGATAACATAGATGGACCTTGAGATTATCATGCTAAGCAAAATAAGTCAGACAGAAAAAGTTGAGAACCATATGATTTCATTTATATGTGGAATATAAAACTGAAAGCAACAAACAAACAAGATGAACAAATGAACAAGACAAACAAACAAAAACCCATAAATACAGACAACCAAAGGGAAAGGGTGGGGAGGTTGATAGGGTAAAAGGGGTCAAATATATGGTGATTTGACTTTCAATGGTGAATACACATGCAATATACATATGATGTACTGTTAAATTGTACATTTGAAACCTATATAATTTTATTAATCAATTTCACCCCAATAATTTAATTAAAATGCATAAAAATTAGAAATGAAATAGTAAAACTGCTATTATCAGACAACCTGACTTTATATTTAAAAAGCCACCATAAATCTACAACTTATTGAATTAATTTTTTTTTACTCCTACAGCACTCATTCTTCCTAGGAGGTCTCCCATTCAAATACTAACCAGACCTGACCCTGCTTAGCTTCCAAGATTAGACAAGATCAGGTGTGTTCAGTGTGGCATGGCTTTAGACTACAACTTATTAAATTAAAAAAAGAATATACATCAAGGTCACTGGGTACAAGACAATATATAAAAACTCATTGTATATCAGCCATAAACAAATAAAAAACAAAAATTTTAAACATACTACTTATATTAGAATAAAAAAACACTAAAAAATTAATTTAAGGAAATATACAAAGCCTCTTTACTAAAATTTACAAAATATTATTGAAACATTATTGAAAAAAATTAAAGTAGGCACAGAAGTGCATAATATTCATGAATTGAAAGTTTCAGCATTCCAAGGACATAAATTCTCTCCAAATTAGTTATCTACGAATGAAATCACATTTAAAGTCCCAGCAGGTTTTGTGGTATGAGCAAACTGAAAAGCTAATTTAAAGTTCATGTAAAGACACAAATACTAAAGATAGTCCAAGAGACCTTGAAAGGAAATAAACTTAGAGGATATATACAACCAGATATCAAGACTTAGTATAAAACTATAATAATTAAAACAATGTGGTATTGGGGAAGGACAGACAAAGAGGCCAATGGAACAGAATGGAGTATAGAAATAGACTCACAGATAAATGATCACCTAAATTATATATGTGATACTTCAGCATAACAGGGAATAAATGATCTTCTCAATACATCATCTGAGTTAATTGGATATACAAATGAAGAATAATATAAATTGACTCTAACCTCATGCTTTCTATAAAAACCAGTTCCAAATAGGTTCATATAAATAAAAGATAAAATGATAAAGATTTTAGATGAAAATATAGAAGAAATTCTTCATAATAAGATGTATGCAAATATCTCTCAGAATGCAAACAGCATAATCATAAAGAAAAAATACATCGGACTATGTTAAAATTAATTACTTCTGTTTATCAAGGGACACCAATAAGAGAGTGAAAAGTTAACCTTCAGAGAAGGAGGAGACATTTTCAATGCATACATGTCACAAAACACTTGTCTACAGTATACATAAGACCTTTTGAATCAAAAAAAAAGAGGAGGGAAAAACAAGAGAATTGAAAAGATGCATTACAAAACACATATGCATTAATAAATATGTAAAAATATTTTCAACGTCATCAGGATGAATTAAACTTGACCTATAGCGTGTTACTGCTGCCAGAAGAGCTCAAATGAAAGAGACTATACCAAGTTCAGTGGGAGAGGAACAACCAGAATTCTCATACAGCGTTATCACCACAGGGCAGCCACTCAGAAAAACTAAAGCTGAACACATGCAAACACCAGAACCCTCAAATTCTACTACAAATTCTACTACTCATACAAAATGAGTATATGCCTTCCACAGAAGGCGTGTATAAGAATGTTTATATCTCCACTATTTTTAAAATATCAAACTGGAAATCATCTAAAGGGTTATTAACAACCTAAATGCCCATCAACAGAAGGTTGGATAAAGAACTTAAGGATCATATATAGAATGGAATACAATTTGAAACGACATGGATAGACCTAGAGGTTATTATGTCGAGTGAAATAAGTCAGACATAGAAAGATAAATACCACATGATTTCACTTATATGCAGAATCTAAAGATCAAAAAGGACCACCAAATCAAAAACAGACTCACAAATACAGAGGACAATCTAGTGACGTCCAGAGAGGAGGGGGACTAGAGGGCTTGAAGAATGGGGTGAAGGGTTAAAAAAGAACAGATTAGTAGTTGATAGATGGTCACAGGAATGGGGAACATGGCATAGGGAATGCAGTTAGCTTTAATGTAATGGCTAGGTGGAGAGCCAGAGGAGAGAAAGAGCAGCTAGAGGGGCCATTATCTGTCTTCATTATCTATCTCCCTGAAAATCATTTCTACTCAACTTAAAGACCCAGGTTTGTGTTATAAGCCCAAGTAGTCTAATTTCTTTGGCATCCAGTGAAGGACCACATAGTTCTATACTTTATTCTGGCTGTACTTAAATAATTCTGGGACTTAGCACCAAGCAGCTGTAAGAGAGGAGTATTTGTGGAAGACAGATCCACACTGCAAGCTGTATCTACCAGTGCATAACCTCAGGCAATTTCCTTAACA
Organism: Macroglossus sobrinus; assembly: GCA_004027375.1. Lineage (NCBI taxonomy): Eukaryota > Metazoa > Chordata > Mammalia > Chiroptera > Pteropodidae > Macroglossus > Macroglossus sobrinus. The sequence goes on from PVKZ01009650.1 coordinate 6,175, forward strand.
TCCCCAAACCTCAATTTCTTCTTTTGTGTAAACTGAAAAACTATAACACATCTATTATATTTTTTATTTTGAAATAAGTGAAATGCTAAATTTGGCTTAGTATTACAACTAAGAAAATGAATATTAGCTATCCCTCTCCACTATGCGTCCGAGATGAATTTTGGAGCAGAACTTGCAGATACTCCTGAACTATGGTGACCGTGGGAGCACGGCATGTAGATTGTAATAACAGTTTGAAGGCAATAGCTGTTTTTGGATACAGCAGTACATATTCTCTGGCCTTAGCAATAGATAACTGAGGTGGTGGGTGGGTAGAAGAGGGAAGACAGATCAGACTGGAATCATTCTTGCTGGTCTCGAGAAAGCATGGCCAAGCTGGCCCAGACACACTCATGAGTAGCTGACTCACTCTGTCTGCTTGCATTGCAATTCTGTTGCTTAAATTCCTGACCACCTGCCTGGCCCTGTCAGGGCCATCCTCCAGATGTCATTCATATTTTTAGTCATGGGCTGGTGACATTGCTCTGAATGGAGTTTTCTCAAGAAATGTCAAGCCCACTTGGCTGCTGGAAAGTGTTTTATCACCACCTGTCCTACTAGATTGTTCTCCATGGTTGTGACAGCCCAGACCAAGCTGGTGGTTGCCACGTTGGTTTGGATATGTGTACAGAACATCTGAAAATTGATTTAGAAGTATGCCCTTTATTTTGGGGCATTTCCCTCAGCCATGCCTGGGCTGTCTCAGGACTTTTGCCAGTGAATCATCTCACTGGGTTGAGAATAAATTTGCTACATTAAAAAACAAACAAATAAACAAAAGAAAACATGCATTTATGATAGGGTCACAAGTTTAAAATACTTCTGGAAGGTAGTAAGCACTGACACTTCAATTGACCAGTTTGTATCCTTCTCAAAAGTAAAATGTAACATTAATTCTTTCAGAGGGTGACAAAAGACAGACTTTTCTCAGAGGACAAGAAACCTAATGTTACAGAACTAGGAGCTCCGGCATTTACATTTTAGCTTTAAATGATATATATAATATGTAAATATAAATAAATACATATAAATATAATACAAATATATATTTTAAAATTATATGTTATATATTTTATTACTTACATGTTTATATAAGTAAATATAATATATTTATTATAAGTAATATATCAAATATCAACTCTGATATGTACATTTTAAGAGTGAAAAATGATCTTATTTTGTTACAAAAGGAAAATAAATGAGAGGATCCATTAAATAATTAGAATCACTTAGTTTTTGAAGGGAAAAGAAAAAAGTGCTAGTGTTATATTGATTATCTTTGAAATCAAAAAGGTTTTTTTGAGGAAGAAGATATAAATGAAATCAGGAGGGAACCCAGGTACATATAAAATTTAACTTACTTGTCATTAAGAATAAAAAGTTGCAGTTTCACCGGAAAAACAATGAGACTTTCCTTATAGATTCCATCATTCAATAGCCATTTAGCAAGTTTCCTACTCTACGTCATACAGTGTACCTTGTCCTGGTCATGGAAAGCTGCATAAAGACACAATCTCCATGGTAAAGAAGGGAACATTCTAGTAGCGTAGAGACTGGTGAGCTAAAAAATATGTATAACTACTAGAAAGCGATTTAATATAATGATACTACTACTAAGTGTGCTTATTATACATGGTTATTGTGTATCAGGCACTCTATTAAAAGCTTTACATGTGTTATCTCTTTTAATTCTCATAATAACTTATGAAGTATATACCATTCTTATCTGCATCTCTCGGTTGAGGAAATGTAGTGACAATGACATAATTATAATAAATGGTAGTAAGGTAACAAAGGATATAGTTAACGCAGCCAGGATACCAACAAAAGCTTGAAAGAGGAAGCATTCCTTCAGCTGGGTTTTGAATGTGGTACTCAGGATTATAACACAAAATGGGGAAAACGGCAGTCTTGGCAGACGGAACAGAGGGTCCGAGGGCATTGAAACAGCAGAGAATTGTAAAAAATATTGGTGTTGCTAAAGCATATGTGTGTAAGTCAAGGGAGCACCGAGAGATGAGTCTAGACAGGCAGACAAGCCCTACATTGCAAAGGAGATACGGTGAGCTCTTAGGGAGTTTTGATGTTGCCTTGCAGGTAATGGGGTGCTGTGGGCTGGAGGTGAGGTGAAGCAGAGATTAAACCTGGGGACGATTATGATTGTGTTTTAGAAGGATTACTCAGGTAACAAACGCGCAAGAGGGTTCGGCAATGGATTTGAGAGCCTGGGGACAGGCTCATTGCACATCCAGGTAGCAGATGACGTGTGTTTGAATGAAGACAATGGCATGGGGATGGAGAAGAGAATATCTCTGAAGGTAGACTAGATACGTATTGGAAATTGATGAGAAGTGTGGCAGAATAAAGGATTGTTCTTGATTTGCGGTTCTGTGAACTGATACTTAAGAACACAGCAGAAGGCTAGGCACTCTGTATAATTTGGACGAGATTTAACAGTCCTAAGGAAGTGTAGGAGCAAGCTTCTGACCACCTGCTCTTGTCAAAAGGGTCCCAGGTAGGAGAAAGGCAAGTTCCCTAAAGAGGCAAGGGGCACCAGGAAGTTATTCATCACCTCCCCCTACATATTCCTGACCCCAATTAAAAGCACATCCTACTTACGTTACACAACCAAAAGGCAAAGCTTTATAAATAATTTGTACTTCATTGTGAATTATTTGAATATCACATGTTTACCTTGAAGAAATAAAGCTTTGAATTTTGGATTAGGGGTGAGTGTAACTGGATGGATCAAGGAAAATAAATTTGGAACTTTGAATACAGTGATAACTGTTTGGGCAGAGTGGCATCTAAGAATGCTAGACTTCTGAACAGTGAGAGGCAACAGTCCCTTGGTGGATCTTTGCACATGCTGACCTCATTCCTCACTGACACAGAATGATACAGGGGAAACCAGATGGACACCCAGTCTCATCTCTAGTTTGCTTGGGGCCTGTGCCAAAGAACTTAAACCCAGCCCCAAATAGGGTTCAAACATGTATTGTACTGTACTGTTGATGCATTAAGATACCCTGAAGGTCAGAATGAAGAGGGAAACTGGAAGGCCATCTAGAGAAACCACCATCAAGGGAAACTGGAAGGTAGGAGTGGCTGGGCCAGTTTGAGCAGTGGGTCCAGGATATCAGAGGGGCGTGGACCTCAGGGATAGTATGAGGCTGCGTAATCGAACATCTCAGCCTTGCTTGTATTCGCAAACTGTGTCGCTAAGGGCCTTGGAACTCTGCCAGGGAACCCTGTCCTGAAAGAGCCAGTTATAAGAAGTGGAGATTATCTCCTTGCCAGTTCAAAGGACAGAAGCAAGTTGGAAGTCAGTGTCTCAGAGGAGAATATCAGTGGCCCACAGTCTGTAGAACAATAAGGGACGATGGAATGAAGGGAGAGTTATAGAGCGAGGAAATGACAGCAGAAGGATTGCAGGGCTACAACCAGCTCCAGCTCTGGTCACCTGAGAAGGCCCTCTTCACCTCACCCCAGAACCCTAAAGAGAATATCTGGAAAGAGGAGCCAAAGAGAATAGAAGTGCTCTTCCAGGTCATCCAACCAATGGAATCCTCAGTTATTAACATGCTCTAAATGAGTCCCATTTGTAATCCCCACCTGCTGAACCCTAAGGCAGTTTGATTCTATGAAAGATGCTCAATAATCATTTGTTGAAATAATACAGGAATAGTGAAACATTTTAAGGTAGGTTGGATCTGAGAAACAAACTACAGTGGTGGGGGATGGCTTAGGCAGTCAGTGATACTTGGTCATACCAGGGGAATGGGTAGAATTAAAATTATGTGGTCTTTATCTTTCTTTAATAATATTTTATAACATTTCCAAGATTCTTGGAGGTAAAAGAACACTTGTATGCCTATAAATGTAATTTTGGCTATCTCTCAACTAATTTAAGACGTTGGTGCCCCTTTTAGACCTGAAGGCAAACCTGAAGGCAAAGAAGGAAAGAGGTGTTCACACTACTAGATACAAAAAGGATGCTGGCATCGAACATTTCTGATCACATGGAGGAAGAGGAAATACGTGTGCTCTGATGCCCTTCCTAGTGAAAGCTTGGCAAACTGTGGGAGGTGGGACAACAAACACTGAAATATAAA
>PVKZ01009651.1:0-10390 GCA_004027375.1 Macroglossus sobrinus
CCCCCCCCGCACCCTCCTCCTCGGCTTGGCTCCCTGCTGGCAGCTCACGCGTCCACCTCTCTGCACCCCTGGGCGTCCTCAGACCTGTCCGGGATGGGGGTGGCTGCCCCCCAGGTCCACGTCCTTCCTCTGTCCCCCGGGGCTCGCTGGGCCCGACCCCCTCCTCGCCTGGATGCCCCTCTCTGGCGCCCCAGGGGATGCCCACTCCTGTTCCTGCACAGCGTCCGTTCTCGGGGACCCCCGGCCGCCCACGTGGGACGTGGGACGTGGGACTGTCCCTGAGGCCAGCTCTGCAGGTCTCGGCTTGACCGAGACGCCCTCGGCATGAGGCTAAAGCCGGTGGACACGATGCCGAGAACACGCGACGTCCACCGTGCTGACAAGACGGCCCGTGTCCACCCGCCGTGCCGCCGACAGCCTGCTCGTCTCACATCCTCCAGGCTCACCCCCCAAAACCTGCCAGACACAGAACCAGAAACAAAACCCCACACCCCCGCGTGCCCCGCCCGGTGCCCACGCCGACGCCTCCCCCGTGTCTCCGTCCGGGCGGGGCACGCGCCCCTTGCCCCCGGGGACCGGCGGGGGGCCACGCGGGGCCGGCCGGCGGGCGACTCGGGGGGCCCCTCCCCACCACTCACCGCCCCCTCTGGCCGCAGGTCCGGGACAAGAAGCTTCTCAACGACCTGAACGGGGCGGTGGAGGACGCCAAGACGGCCCGGCTGTTCAACATCGCCAGCTCCGCCCTGGCCGCCTCCTGCCTCGTGCTGGTCTTCATCTTCCTGCGTTACCCGCTCACCGACTACTAGCCCGCCGCCCGCTGCCCGCCCGCCGGCGGCTGGTGTGGCACGGCGCGGGGTGCCGGGGCGGGGGCCCCCGGAATCCCCCCCCGGAGCCGTGAGGCGGGCGGTGCAGCGTCCGACACTCCGCACGGTCACCCCGCTGCCTCCACGCCCCACCCCCCCCCGCCGCTCCTGGGGTCCGCGGTGTGCTCCCGGGCCGCTGCACCCCGCCTTCCAGTGGCTGCACCCCCTGCCTTCCCGTGCGCCCCCCGGGCTCCTGGGGCCCCTCTGTCCCGACACCCAGCAAGAAGGGCTTCTGAGGGAGCGTCCCGGTGTTGGGGGGCCGCCGGCATCTGGGGACTCCCTCCGACCTCCCGACCCAGCCCCCACCCCGTCAGCCTGCTCAGAGCTCCTGTCTGTCACCTGTGAACGTTTAATAAAACCCCCGTCCAGCTCCGGCCCCACGTGCTCTGTCCTGGGGGGCGGGGCGGGCGGTGGGCTCGGGGGTTCGGGGCAGTTTGGGGGCCTTGAGCCGCCGTCCAGGTGCTGCAGGGTGCCCCTGTGCAGCACCCCAGCTGGTCCTGGGGGAGAGTTTGGCCCGTACCCAGGTCTTCCGTCTGCTGTGCAGGGCGGGCGGCCCGGGGCTGCCCGGGGGTGGCTGTGACAGGTCCCCGGGGGGGGGGGGGCCGGCAGCCCCCTGGGAGAGAAGGGAGGGGGCGGGCGTGGCACAATCAGGGCTGACCCCCGAGCTGGGCAGCAACAGGGACTGGCCCACCCCACTGGGAGGACTGGGGCCCAACAGCCCTCCCAGCCTGTGTCTTCACTGGGAAGTGGGGACGCGGCCATCCCGCCCGCCCCCCGGAGCCGCTGTGGACCCCCCAGGGGGGCCCACGAGGCATGGGCCAAGGGAGCAGGACCAGCCAGGCTCGAGGCTGGCGCCCGCAGTGGACGCTGGGCGTGGAGCTCCGACAAGGGTGAGGCGGGAGCCTGAGGGGCCCCCGGGGACACGAAGGGGGGCCAGGGGTCACGCTGCAGGGACACCCCGTGAATCCGAGGGCTGCAGGCAGGGCCGCGAGGCGCCCAGCGGCCTGGGAAGCCCAGAAGTTCCGTGCTGCTCGGCGCCGACGGGGAGGGGGGGTCCTGCCATTGTGTCCCCCGGGGCGGCCACGAGCACCCCACCCAGGCCCAGGGTAGGGGCCTGTGGGCCGAGGCGTCAGGGGTGGCGCTGTCTGGAGGGCCAGGCCAGCTGGAGGGCACGGGGCGGGCGAGGCCGAGGGGCGGGGGCGAGGCCGTGGGGCGCAGGCGCGGCCCCCCTCCAGATGGGCCACGGATCCCCAGGCCGGCGAGGCTCAGCCTGGGCTCCCAGTGGCTCCCTCCCGCCTGGGAATCAGGACGGAGGTGGGGCCGGTGCTCGCTTCAGCCTTAGAGGTGTCCAGAGGACACGCGGGGGCAACAGGGCCCTGGGGGCTTCTCCTGGGGACGGGGACGGGGATGCGCCCGCCCAGCCCAGGCCTCGCTCGTGCCGGAGACGGGTCAGCCCCCTTGCGGCCGGCTGTCTCTCTCAGCCCACGGGAGCTGGTGTCCACCCCTGGGTGGCCGGGGGGCAGCAGCACCGGCTTCCACACTGCCGGTGCAGGGGAGGGGCCGTCACCCTGTCTGGGTGTCCACGCCGGGTCACCAGAGAGGACTCGGGCCCCTGGCTCAGCCTCTGGCCTCCGCCCTCCCCGCCCTGCCCGCTCTCCCTCTTCCGTCTCCCTTCGATTGGGCACAGTCCCTGGCACTCGTTCAGGGGTGAAGGCTGGTGTGGGTGTCGCCCTGCCCTCCCCACCGGCCCCCCCGGGATGCTGGGGGCCGTCGCAACCCGGGGACGGGGCAAAGGAGCAGCCATGTTGGAGCTGATGGGCCTCAGTGCCCAAGACGGAAACGCTGGGACCAGGACGCCCCGTGTCCCCCATGTCCCCGTGCCCCCTGAAAGGTTTTGATTTGGGCTCCGCACGGGTGCAGCGGCCGGTGGAGCCGGGTACCCCCCAGAGTTTTTCCCCTGTGGGGAGCTGTGCTTTCGACCCCACACCCCTGTAAACGGTGACCGAGGCTGGTCGCCCTGTGTGTCCCTGTCTCTTGCCCTGGGACGCTTACCTCGTCCCTTTCTACTTTTTCTCATGCTCCAGGGCACACGGAACCCCCTGGTCAGTGTCTTCACGACACTTCCCCCCCAAGAAAGGCTTTCGAGGGTTCGTGCTCACTCGAGGGGAACCATTTCCTCTGGTTCGCTGTGGCGACTTCCTCATCCCCCGAGGCACTGAATGAATAGACACGAGACGCGATCCTTGCGGTTTCCAAGACACGCCTTTTGAAAACTCAGCCGACAAAGGTTTCGCTTCTGCGTGGCCCTCCGGCCACTGTCTTAGTTCTAAGTCGGTCTGCGTGTGAGACAATGGTGACAAAGGCCACTTATGGTTTTGGGGGAGCAGGAGGGGGGGGAGTGGCCTCTGTGACCACGGAGCTTCACGGCCACCTGCTCACTCCCCATGGTGTCCGCTGCGTCCCCCTGTGACCGTGTCTCAGAGACCCCGGACCCAGGATAGCACACGCTAGCGCCTCGCGTCACAGTCCACGGCCGTGGCACCCTGTCCGCTGGCTCCCCAGGGCGGCGGGGTCGGCCCGGGGTCACGCGGGCGGGCGTTTCAGCTTCGCGGAGGTCGGCCAGCCGGCTGGCTCCGACAAGGGGTGTTGGCGTTCTGTTTGGGCTGAGCCTTCTGAAATTTCAGCTTTCCCAGGAGAAAGCGCCCGGCTCCCAGGCAGTCCGTCCGTTCAGCCCGGGAATGCACCGGGGACCTCGCCACCTGCGGACAAAACCGGTCCCCCTGATCACCTCGCGTCGTCCACTCGGCCCTCGGGAGACTTACGGTGACATCTCTTAACACCCGCGTACGCGGACTTCCGAATGGAACCGTTTTCCTGGTGCCACGGAGTAATTGCATTGAGGGCTCAGAACGCCCTCGCCGTGGTGTCAACCCTTAGAAGTGTTTCGCTCCGTTTTTTTTTTTTTTTCACGTGTCCCCCGTCCCTGAGAGGGGCATTGATGTCGCAGACGCTGGTGCCAGGCTCCGTACGTGATTCGCGGGTAGAACGCGGTCGCTGGGGTGTTGAACCCCTGTAACCTCGCGGGCTTTGCTTCGGGGACAGTCAGTGATCAAAGGCCACGGCAGCTGCAGCTCTGAGACCCAACACGGCGTCCGGCGGGAGGCCTCAGGCCGCCCCCCGCCGCCCCCCGCGGGAGGGGACGCAGGGCAGGCTCCCCCCCGGGACGCCGGCTCTCCTGACGGACCCCCGTGAGACGTGGGCGACGCGGCCCGGCGAACCTGGGGCACCGCGGCGGCCGCACCCCGCTTCGTCCCTCCCCCGTGCCCACCGTCCCCCCTCGGCAGCATTGTTTGCCCCGTGGCTGGGCGTCCGTCTCTGCTTTGTCTGTTCCTCCACATTGCTCCTTAGGGCCCCGTGCCAGGGAGAGCAGACATGTCCCTGTCCTTGCCTGTGACGCCCTCCGCCGGGCACCGTGCCCTCCAGGCCCACCCTCGAAAATGAAGAGATAGTGGCCGGCCCTCAGGGGACAGTCCAGCTCTGCCTGGTTGGTCGTGGTTGGGCTGGGGCCCTGGCCGGACGACTCGAACAGGAAGGTCAGGCCGGGGACAGAGAGGTCAGTGTGGACAGACACTGGTAATAGACAGATGACAGATGATAGATAGAGGATGGATGGATAGACAGACAGATGATTGATAGATAGATAGATAGATGATAAGATAGATAGATAGATAGATAGATAGATAGATAGACAGACAGACAGGTGATAGATAAGTGACAGATAGATAGATAGATAGATAGTAGATGATAGATAATAGACAGATGATAGATGATAGATTAATAGTAGATGATAGGTGATAGATAGTAGATAATAGATAGATAGATATAGATAGGTAGATGATAGATAAATAGATAGATAGATAGATAGATAGATAGATAGATAGACAGACAGACAGACAGGTGATAGATAAGTGACAGATAGATAGATAGATAGATAGTAGATGATAGATAATAGACAGATGATAGATGATAGATTAATAGTAGATGATAGGTGATAGATAGTAGATAATAGATAGATAGATATAGATAGGTAGATGATAGATAAATAGATAGATAGATAGATAGATAGATAGATAGATAGATAGATAGATGATAGATAGATAGTAGATGATAGATAAATAAATAATGATAGATAATAGATAGATGATAGATAGTAGATAATAAATAGATATAGATAGATGGATAGGTGGATGGATGGGTGGATGGATGATGTATGTGTGGGTGGGTGGACGGATAGATAGACAGGTGACAGACACACACACAGATGACGCACAGACAGACTCGGAGAAGTACCCTGCGTCAGCCGCAGGCTCGGGAGGCACGCACTGTCACGGGGACACAGCTGTGACACTGTGACGCTATGCGGGGGATGCTGGCCCAGTGGGCGGGCACGGGGGGCTCTGTGTCTGTGTCTGCGCGGGACGCAGGTCTGCGGCTTCCCCCCCACACGCCTGTGTCAGGTCTTGGTGTCAGGGCGCGCTGGTCCCCGCGACACTGGGAGGCGCCCTGCTCTCCTGGCTGCTGGGGCGCAGCCGTGGGGGAGGCGAAACGTCCCCCTGAAAGGTCTCGCGTCCCCCGCCGGCCAAGCCGCGGGGACTCGGGGTGGCTCCCCGAATGGGGGCGTCTGTGTGTCCCTGCGATTTCAATTCCCTCCCTGTTCAGAGGACCCTTCGCGTTGGGAGGGCGCCCAGCGGGTCCCCCAGCGAGGCTGCGGTCTGTGCCGGCCTCGGCGCCCGGCGTCCGTCCCGCCACCTGCGGCCTGAACGACGTCGGCCCTCGCTCCCGCGCCGGGCCACTCGTGTCCACTCCCTCCTCCCCGTCCTGCGAGAACTTCACCCACGGTTGGATCTTCTCGAAGAGCCAGCCCGGCGGCCCCCGGCCCCGGAAACCGAGGCGGGACACCCACGTTCTCGCCGTCCGCTCGGGGCCTGCGTTTTCCCGTGTCCCGGACCTACAGGCGTGGACGACCCCACTGGAGACCACCCCGCCGCCCACAGCGTCACGCGTGTGGGGAGAACACGAGAGAACACCCCCCTCCGTCCCCCCACGAGGGGGCCTGGAACCCGGGGACGGGACGCCCCACGCACGGATGAGGGGGCCGGCGGGCCCCAGGAGGGGGGACGCCCGCCACGCCCTCAGCTCTGCCTGGTTGGTCGTCACCTCGGGCCCCGGTGCCCTCCCGGCCCTCAGGAACGCGCTGACGTGCGCGGAATTGTTATGAGTTTGTGGGAGCCGAGCCCTGCGGGCGCGCGGGGTCGCAAGCCCTCCCAGACGGGCCGTCTGCGGGCTGTTTCTCTTTCGTGTTTGGACTGAAGGAGGACACGGGGGAGAACCTGGGCCGTGGGAGCGAGCCGGGCGGGGGTAGGGTTACAGGCCAGCTAATGAGATTGTGTGACTGCCCTTCACGGTCGGTGGGTGTGACTCCTGCCGTTTCAAAGGCGAGTCCGCCTGGATGAGCAGACGCGGCGGGCAGAGGCCGCACCGGCCGGCCGGCCGGCCGGCCCGCCTGGGGGCGCCCACCGCCCGCCCTGGAGGGGCCGTGGCCTCCTGCCCGGTGGGGCCGGCCACGGAGAGCCCCTCGTCCCCCCGACTCCTCGCTCACGGCGGCCCCTGCCTCCCGCCGTGGGGCCTTGTGCTGGGAGTCGTGGGGACACGGACCTCGGACGACCCCCGCGGCCCGGGCTGGGGGCACCGCCTCCCGCAGACGCCCCGCCGGACGCTCCGGCTGTGCCCGCCCAGGGCCACGTGAAGTCCCCTCTCATGTCCCCTGCAGGACGGCACGGCCCTGTGTCCCTGCGTCCCTGCGTCAGCAAAGGGGACAGCCCTGAGCTCTCGTGTGGCCCATGCTCGATTTTCTGTGGACCCTGGAACAGACGGCTACAAACCGGGGCCAGGGCAGCAGGTCCGCGTCTCCCTCGGCCGGGGCCGGAAGCCCGAGATCACGGTGTCCCAGGCCACACTCCCTCCGGGGGCTCGGGGGGTCCCCCACACCCCCTCCAGCGCTTGCGGCTCTGTCGTCCCGTGGCCCTCGTCCCCCGAGCGTCTGTGTCTCAGCCTCCAGTTCCTCTCTGTCACGGGACAGTTGTCCCTAAGTGACCACCGCCCTGCACCAGCACGGCCCCCTCGTCTTCACCCGATCCCCGAATAAGACCCAAGTCCTCAGGGCACCAGGGGACAGGAACTCGGGGAGGACACTGCCGCCCAGCCCTGCTGCTGCCCCCCCCCAGGGGCTGCCCCCACTCTGAACACCCCAGGCAGCGTTCCACGGGGAGACGGGGCCCACGGACGCGCCCCGGGACAGGACAGGGCCCGGGGCACGAGGGTACCCCCCATCCCCTCGGATCCCAGTGCGTCTAAGCTGGAAAGAAGGGGCCTGGCTCCCCAGCCGGGGACCCCAGTTCTGGAGGGAGGCTCTCAGGCCGGGCGACGCGGGGCGCCTGTCGGGTCAGCCCTGGTTCTGAGCCGTGAGCGTACCCGGGTCCCCGCCGGTGTCGTCCCGCCCCGCCCGGGGGGTGCCCTGTGCGCACAGATGCAGCCTGCGGGGCCCCCTGCCACACATGGAAGCCCCGTCTCCCCCGGCCGACGCCCGCCTGCAGCCACCTCGGGGTCTTCACCCACGGGGTGGGGGTGGCAGGGACCACGTGGAGGAAGAGCATGTGTGGCTTCGCCCTCGCTCGTGTCCCTTCCCCGGGGCTGGGCGTCTCGGGGTCCCTGGCAATCACAGCCCCCCGCTTACAGCCTTGGGCCTAAGGATGGAGGGCGGGAAGGGCCGAGTGAGCAGAAACCTCTGCAAAGCCCGTGGGCGCCACCTGGTGTCGGCGCAGGCCCTGCCTGGGGACACGCGGGGGACGGTCCCAGCTCTTTCAGGTCGCGACCCAGGGCGCAGCCTCGGGCTCCCTGAGGGACCGAGGCACGAGCCGGGCCGGGGAGGGGGCGTCTGCGTGGCCCCTGGGGGTGCGAGCTCAGAGCTGCCCGTCCCAAGGCCCCCTCCTGCCCGGCCCTGGCACCGAGGTGACGTTCTCTGCACCCTGACCCCGCACACCGACCTTCCCCCGCCCCGAGCCTCCCACCCGCTGGGGGGCAAAGGGGAGCCAGACGGGGCACCTCACCCCGGGGCGGACGGCCAGCCAGGCTCCGTCCTCACTCCCACACGCCCACCCTTGGGGTCTCCACTGTTGTCACCCTCCCCCGTTCCCTGCGTGGCGTGGCCCTGGCCCATCGGCCCACGGGGAAGGAGCTCCCGCCTTGGCTGGCACCAGGGGGCCCCTCGTCCCTGTCCCTGTCCCCGTCCCCTTGTCAGCAGCCACGTTCCTCAGGGCCCTGCACCAAACCCCCGCCCCTCACGCAGGGGGCGTCCGTGTCCTGGGAAGCCTGGGCCTCAACAGGACTGCCACCCGGTCATGGGAGCCCTCTGTGTGTCCTCCTCTGCACCCTAAACTCGCCAGGGTGGGTCCGGCCCCCCACGGCCAAGGGCAAAAGCGGCGGGAAGATGCTCAGCCGGGACCTCGATGCGCCACCTGGTGGCAGAGCCTGGAACAGCACACGGAGGGACCAGACCCCTTGCCCGGGGCATCCGGGGTCTGCGGGAGCCTGCCGGGCTCTCGGGGGGCCAGTCTCCAGCTGGCCAGGTGCCCGGACGTCACCGAGACCCCGGGAGGCTGTCCTCTCCCCGGCCACCAGATGACACAGTGTGGGGACCGAACAAAGTCACCTCGGCAGGCGCCTCGTCCGGGGCCCCGAGCGGCGTTCAGCGGGCCAGGAAGGCGCCGGGCGTGGTGACCACGGGTCGGGCTTTGTCCCGGGCACGCGGACGGCTCGGGATGACGCCACCGCTGCCATCATATCCCCCCCGCCGCCCCGCCGTGGCCTGCAGAGCCGAGGGGGGCTGCCTGCCTGGCCCGAGGAGGAGCCCTGGGGTGTCGGCGGCCTCCTGGGGTGGACGCTGTGTGGGGTCGGCTGGAGCCCCCACCCTGCCCCTGCCCGGGGGGTCCCTGCGGCTCTGGCGGCTGAGCCAGCCGAGCCCGTGGGGACAGTCCCCTGCTCCACATAAATGCAGGGTGCGGGGGTCCTTCTCACTTGGTCCTCATTCGGGGGGCCCTGGTGTCTCTCCCTCTTCCGAGGGCACTCGGGCCACTGCAGGCCCACACCCCCGTGTGACCCTGAGCGGCTCCACAGACCGCTGCTCACAGAGGCCGTGGTGGCGAGGACGGTGGGGACAGCGCCACCACCGCAGGGCTTCGGGGCTCACGATGTGAGTGGGGGACATGGCGAGGTCCATACAGCTCAGGACGACGTGGCCCCCGCTGCTGGCCTGGCACAGCCCTCCGTGTCCCCAGCCCAGGAGCGGAGCGGCCGAGAGCCAGGGGGTCGAGAGCACGGGGGTCCCTGCCTGTGCCCGCCCCCGCTGCCCCAGACCCCACTGTGCCCGGCGCCCGTCCCCTGCAGGGGCTTCGGGGCTGACCACAGCAGTGGATGGGGCCCCGGGCCCGGCCGAGGGCAGCAGGCTGTCTCACCCCCGTGCCCCTCTGCTGGCCGCCACGCCCCGCCCTGCACACATATGTGATGCCACTGTGCGCAGAGGGACGCAGAGCTGGGCCAGCCGGGACCCCTGGGGCTGTGGGGTCCCGTATGACGTATGACGTCCCCGGGGACCAGGCCAACGCGCCGACCGTGTCCTGGGATGTGGACAAGACTCATCCGCCTCGCTGTGCTCACCTATTCCTCACTGCGGAAAGGCCTTAATCTGCTTCTTACTCGACTCAGCACCGCCAGGCACGGCCCAGCAGCCTGGTCCCCCCCACACCCCGGAGGCCAGCACCCCCGAGGCCCGGGGGGCTACCCACGGAGGGCTGGGGAGCGGGCTGCGAGCAGGGGCGACACGCACGGGGCTTCAGGGGACCAGGGGCTCAGGGCGTGGGGGTCGGGGGTCCAGGGACCGCCAGGGCTGGGCCCCGGGGAGCCTGGGGTCAGAATTCCAGCGGGCGGGAGGGGGAGCAGGACAGGGTGGGGCCGGCCGAGCTCCAGGCCCCCGGGGCTGTGCGGACCACAGGGGAGCTGCACCCCTCAGAACCGCCGGGGGCTCCCCGCTCTGGGCCCAGAGGGGGTTGCCAGCACACCCTCTGGGGACCCAGCCAGCGCCCTCCACCCCAGAACCCCCGAGGGCCGGGGGCTGCGCTGCCCGCCCCGCAGCCTGTCACCGGGGTGGCCGCTGGCACGTTTCGCAATCACAATCGGGAGAGAAAGAGAGAGAGGGGCCCCCGCATTCCTCCCCTAAGTCCCAGGAAAGTTTAGGTCTTCTCAGAAATGCAAACACTCGGTCATTAACCGGCCCAGTGAGAAGCGGCGAGAATGTGCTCTCGACTGGAAAATGCCAATTTAGGAAGCGGCTCGCTTTCCGCCCACCTTGGGCCGCTGGGGCTTATCGAGGCCCAGGAATCTGCTGAGGCCGGGCGTGGGGGCGGCCGGGCCTG
>PVKZ01009652.1:0-10327 GCA_004027375.1 Macroglossus sobrinus
TCTCTCTTCTCTCTTCTCTCTTCTCTCTTCTCTCTTCTCTCTTCTCTCTTCTCTCTTCTCTCTTCTCTCTTCTCTCTTCTCTCTTCTCTCTTCTCTCTTCTCTCTTCTCTCTTCTCTCTTCTCTCTTCTCTCTCTCTCCCTCTCTCTCTCTCTCTCTCCCTCCGCCTCTGAGGACGCAGACATAGGGCCTTGGGGCTGGGGGGAGGCCGGGGAGACGGTCGCCCGCGGCCAGCTTAGGAAAGAGAGAATGCGTATCTCATTAAGAAGTAAAATGAAAGAGGGCAGATGCTGCGGGGCCAGAGGACACGCGATGGCGGTCCCTCTCCTTCCCTCCAAGCGAAACCGCAGACAAGGCCGGCGGCCTGAGTTTCTGTCCGGGGTTAATGAGGGTCGCGGAGCTAAAGTGACTCCGTCTCGAAGCTGATCTGCCGTCTTGTCCCCGGAGTGACCCGGGGCCCGTGGTTCCCTCGGGGGTCCTGGGCGTGCACCCGGGGGCGCGGTGCCCGTCTCCCCGTCCCCACTGGGTCTTCCCCGGAGCGGGCGTCCCTGACGTCCCCTGTCCCCGCGAAGCCGTGACGCGGACCCGCGCCCGCCGCCGGGGCCCGGTCCGGGCGCGCAGACCACGCGGTCTGGGGCGGGGGGCGGGGACCGGACGCGGCGTCCCTGTGCCGGGTCCCCACGCAGCTCACGCGCCGACGAGTGGCCGCGGATCCGCGGGGACGCGGTGGCCGCGCGGGGACGGGCGCGGGGGCAGCGCGTCCCGGGCGCGACTCGCGGAGGGCGAGCGCGTCAGGCCCCCGAGGCCGCGGCCACCGCGCGGCCCGTGGCCAGCTGCGGCCGGCAGGACGCGGGGACCGCCCGGCGCGGGTCGCCGGTGCCCCCGGGGGGCGCGGCGCGGGCTTCGGGGTCACTCTCAGGGTCAGCGCCCCCGAGCGCGCGGCGCCGCTGCCACCCGGCTGCCGGCGACCCGCAGGGGCCGCGCGGTCGGGCTGCGGAGGGGACACGCGGACAGACAGACGGACGGACAGAGGGACGGACGGACGGACAAACTGCCGCGGGGCGGACGGCGCTTCCTTCTGCTGCGGCCACGAACGCGTCGCGGTCCCTGGGGCGCGCGGGTCCCGCTCCCTCCGCGGCCGGGCGTCCGGGGCCTGCGCGACGCGGGGTGACACCCCGAACCCCGGGGCCGGCGACGGCGCCCGCGACCCCGCCAGCGCCCCCCGGGCCCCGCACTCACCGCTCGCGGGCTGTCCCCGGCGGGCCCGTCCCGGCTGTCGCCGGCTGTCGCCGCGCGGGCCACGGGGACCGCGGACGGGAAGGCGGGGACGCGGGATGCGCTTCCGGGACTCGGGCCGCTGCTCCCCTCCGCCCGAGACGGCGACAGGAGGGCAATGCTCCCCGAGCGCGCGGAGTCGAGGACAAAATAAGGAAAACCACCCCCCAGGAAGCGTGTCCACACCGGGGGGAAAAAAGTAAACCTCTGTTTCCGCCCGGTTTCGAACCGGGGACCTTTCGCGTGTGAGGCGAACGTGATAACCACTACACTACGGAAACGGCCGGGGACGGGGCCGCCCGCGCCGCCCCTTCTGCGGCGACAGCCCCGCCCACCCGCCCGCGCCGCGCATGCGCCGCGCCGGGCCCGGCCTGCGGCGCCCCCTGCAGGCGGCGCCTCAACGTTCACGCCGGAAACGGCTGCGGCGGGAGGACAAAAGGGAGGTGCTCACAGTTCCAAACGCCCCATCGCTTTAACCCATTTTTAAATTCACATGTTCACTGCTTCCCCTTGGGCCGAGGTTACGTGACAAGTACCCGACCGGCTGGCTGGGCGGGCGCACGGCCGGACCACGCTCGCGCTTCTTCGGCCTCGGGTCCGCGCCGCTGCCGGGCCGGCGTGGTCCTTCTACCCACCGCCCCTCCGGGGTCAGCGGAGCGGGGAGGTAAAACGTAACCGCGCCGCCGAGCCAGCCAGGAGTCGAACCTGGAATCTTCTGATCCGTAGTCAGACGCGTTATCCATTGCGCCACTGGCCCACGCACGAGCCCGTAATCCGCGGAGATCCTTCATCAGAAACCAGGCGGCGGCGCCGGGGTCGGCTCCAGCTCCCGCGGGGTCAGCAGTGAGGCTGGGAGCCGGGTCCTTGCAGCGGCCCAGGTCCGCGGCGCCTGGAGGGCGGGCGCGGTGCACGAAAAGGGGGTGTGTAGTAATTCAGCGACAACAGTGACCTCACGGGGTGACCTGACCCGACCCCTTCAGTAAAAGGCTCGCTCGGCCCCAAGCCGGCCCTGCCCATTGTCCTCGTGCATGGAGGTCACACGGCCTTTCTGTGATCCTGTTACACAGCTCCTTTGACTTCCCAGATTTCCTGTGCAAATATTGGTGGCTGCCAGTCAAAGGGAAGACCCAGACCAGGGCTCTGCTGTCTTTCTGAATGTCTGCCACGGTTGGGTCAAACCCATACTAACCGTGATTGCGCTGCTT
Source organism: Macroglossus sobrinus (assembly GCA_004027375.1). Lineage (NCBI taxonomy): Eukaryota > Metazoa > Chordata > Mammalia > Chiroptera > Pteropodidae > Macroglossus > Macroglossus sobrinus. The sequence continues at coordinate 2,479 of PVKZ01009652.1, forward strand.
ATGATTATATTGAATCCAAGTTCACTAATCATGGGATGGCTCATAATGTTACAGAAATAGGTGCTTATTTCATGGAGTCCTAATCCAAATGTGTGTTGAGTTCAGAGACTTTCAATCTTTTTACGAAAATAAAAAATCTAGCAGAGTCATGCCCTCTCCCCTCCATCACGTGTGTAGGTGAAGGTAAGTGCCCATGGCTGCCTCATAGTGTGGCAGACAAACCCTTCAAATATTGGTACAGTTCAGTGATACTGAAAAGTTAATTTCAGCGTTATCAGAATGACAACAGATATCAAGCAAGAAAGCCAATCATAATTACAGGTTTCATTTGGGAAGCTACATTCACAGCTATGGCAACCCTTTGAAAACTGTTCAGATCTTCACTATAGCCCTTTGTTCGAATTTTCAAGGAGAGATTTATTGTCCAGAGAATAGAAGGAGCTGGGAACAGTTACAAATAGTCACACAAGCACGCATCACAAAGCAGAAATTCTTGTAAATGCTCTCAATTTGACATCATATCTGAATTGGCTCACTTTTAGGACAAGAAAGCGTCTCTCCTTCTGCAGCTTCAAAGGGAGAGGGGACTGCTCTTTCTTCTCTTTGCAAGACCGGATTTGAATTAGGAAGCCTCGTATCTTTAAGGTGCAACTCTGGAATTCCCCAGGTCAACATCATAAGCTGGAAGCAGGCAGGTGGAACCCAATTTGACGGAAGGACTCTGGGTATGGAATGACTGGAATTTCACCAAAAACGGTGAAATAAAGAACATAGAGAACAGGTGGGTGCTGTGAGTGCTCGGTGTCGATGTGTCACACGACCCGGAGGCGTTCCTCGTGCGAACGTGGCCGCTGCTGTCCCTGGTCCTCTCCTCCCGCGCCCGCGGGTCCCCCCGCACACCTTGCGTGAAGGGGGCTCAGTTTCCCTACCGCTCCGCGGTTCTTAGGTCTTCAGGGTCGACGCGGAGATTCCCATGGAAGAGCTCGGGGAGCATCCGAGCTACCCTTGAACCTCAGGACAAGAAAATAACCGCACCGCAAGGGTATTTCCTTTTCCCGGTCTACTCGGAAGCGCGCTGGCGTGGTGGCTCCGTGGCTTAGCTGGTTAAAGCGCCTGTCTAGTAAACAGGAGATCCTGGGTTCGAATCCCAGCGGGGCCTTTTGCGGTTTTCCTGCCCTCAGTGAAGCGGGTGGGTGATGGAAGCCTATAATCTTAAGGGTAAATTTTCCCCCTGGAGTGTCACCAAACTGTTTTACATGGGTGTGAGGATGGATCCTCAAAGAGGGAGACGAAACAGTTCGTTTTTTCTTTTGAAGAAATAATTTCTACCTTTCTTGGTGTTCTTAACATTTTTATTCCACGGATATCTTTTCAGCAAGTACAGGAGGAACCAGGGAAAGCAAGAGGCAAAGTCACCAGGTGGAAACCACAAGCAACGCCATGATCTCTGGTGGTTCAATGATCTTTCCTGGGGCGATCCCAGACGGATGCCCCTCACGATATGCAGGCGAGAGTTTTAGGAGGAATGATGGATAAGTGTGTTGCCGAGAAGGCTGCAGCATCTCAGTTCTTAGCAGCCCCTGAAATCCGGCCGCACAGCACAAACTGCAAGTAAGTACTCAGAAAGGCGGCCTGGTGCTCTGAGTTTTTTGGGAAGGGACATCAAAGACAAAACAAATATTTGTCCTCGTCCCGGTCCGGCTGGAACGCCAGCGTCCAGCACAGGCCCTGGCAAACAGCAGGTGCTCAATTATAACAAAACTGTGACTCATTTCTTCTTTGCCAGGGTTGATTGTTCGTCAGGCACTTTATAGGGTGCGAGTCATGCCGTCCTCATGGCATGCTATGAGGTGAGGGCCAATTCCTTCCTCCATGGAAAGAGGCACTTAGGCTACGCGGACACAGAATACAGATTGGGTTTCTTCAAAAAAGGGATGGTGAGGAGAAAATTCCAGTCACCCAAGACTTTTGATTAATTGGGGCTTTGCAATAAATGACATAAGAACCATATCCAGGTTTTCGGTTCAAGATGGGAACGTTGTATGTTCATATTTGTATCCGTAGGTGTCAGTGCTCAAGGTAAGCAGGCCAGACATCAGAGAACTTGAAACTGAGGGGCGTTTCTGGAGATGTCACTAAACATGAACTTGCATGTGCCTGTGTCGCCCTCCTCCTGGGGCCTGTTCTGCCGCAGACCCTGTGAAGAGTAACCCCATTGCAGTGGCCTGCAATCCCGCAGTCTCTCAAGGAAAGCGTCACACAGCTTCATAGCGCAACCTGCAGAAACATGGTCGTCGATGGCACCTTGTCTGTGTTGTAAGGGGCGGGACCCAATCTGGGAGTTCTTTAGTGTGACAGGTGGACGTACACTGCAGGTCTCTACGCAGCAATTCAAAGCAGTGGGTCTAGACGTGGTCCAGATGTGCATCAGCAACTTAGATCAATCTCAAAACTGTCAAAATGGAATGAGGTGACACCGCGTCATTTATGTAAATGAAACACGCACGTGCTGAAACCAGAGACACCTGTTCCGTAAAGACAAAAAAGAAAGGACGACCTTTCCGATGATTGTTTACGGGAGTGGGAAATAGGAAATGAGACTCAGGAAAGGGACTTAAAAAGGAATCTATAAATAAATAAAACAAAAAAGGGCCTGCTGACATCAGGGATAATTGAGGAGTCACCTTCACAACATGCCACTAAAGCAGATGAGATTAAAATGATCAGGTCTCCACATGTCTTCATGCTGGGAACAGGGGAGACGATTGGAAAAGAAGCTGTCAGGAGTGGGATTCGAACCCACGCCTCCAGGGGAGACTGCGACCTGAACGCAGCGCCTTAGACCGCTCGGCCATCCTGACTCCTGAGCATTGCTGCTCTCCACGGGTTCACCGTCACTAAAGGCTTATTTCTGCATCCACCTAAACAGTGTTCAACTTTCCTTTTTCTCCTTTTTCCAGGGCGTGGGACATCTTTGTTTAAAAAGCGACACCAGCACTTGGCGAACGGTCCTGACGCCGACCCTAGGTGCAATGAGGAATGGACGGGGATCGCCGGAGCCGCCGGAGCGTCGACCTGAGAACTTGACACCTGTAGAAAGTCCGTGGAAGCGTCTGAGCCGAACTCACGACCTGCAGGGAAGCAAGACCTCAGATGCCCCGGAGGACGGAGAACGGTCCCCTGCTGCGTTTGGAGTGAGGGCGGGAAGGTCAGAGAGCACGTGACGCTGCGCAAAGCCAGGTGCAGGCAGCTGGGGAGGCCGCGGGCTCCTGGGGGTGGCTGCGCCCTGCGGGGCCCGGCAAGGAGGTTTGCTTGCGCTGAAGACGCTGTAGGCCTGGGCCCGGCGGCCCGCCGTGACCGGCCCAGCGAGGGCTCGGGTCAGGGCACCCCGCGAGGTCACTGTTGTCGCCATGCACCGCGCACCTGTAGATTCGGTTCCAGGTGTGAGGGTTTTGGGGGGCCGGGGTGGGGAGGAGGTCCCGGGGTGCAGCTGGGAAACTCAGGGCTGGGTGCCCAGGAATAGCGCACCTTCTCGACACCCCAGGGAGTCTTCGTTACTGTGACGCCACCCACGTGGCCGGCTTGCCTTGCTCAACGCGACACTTCCTCCCGGGAGGTGTCAGGATGTCCCAGTCAGTGCTGCGGGGCCCGGCCGGATGTGGGGTGTGGCCGTCCCCTCCCTCCTTCCTTCTGTCCTGCGAATCTCCCCGCGAGCCGGTCCCCTGTGTGGGGGACCTGTGTGAGCCGTCAGGAGTCTTGCTGGTTGCTCTCAGTTTGGCCGTACGCTGCGGACTGGTGGCCTTTTCCGCGTGGATTTTATACGGCGATAAGTGGTTGTAAACGCAAAAACAGGTGAGGAGTTTCCGTATCTACAGCAGCGGGTAAGGGGTCGCTTGACGCCAGGCCTCCACCGCAGCGACTTCTGCAGACACACCCGAGGTCGTCTGTGACCTGCCTGGGTTTGGATAGCACGCGTCAGCAGCCAGGATGCCGGGTCCGAAACTCCCTGACTGGGTGTCCGCAAACCTGACCGAGTGCGAGGTCCAGACGAGGCCGGAACCGCTCAGTTAACCGCCTGGAGGAGTTTAGGGAAATCGATTCCCCTCTGTCACCCCCAGAAACTGCTCTTAGGCACCTTCCTGTCTCATCTGAGTTTAGTTGACGAAATACAAGGCTTCGTTTCTTAAATTAAGCATCAGGTTCCCGCCCCAGAAAGCGAGTCAGATACAAACTGACAGACCAGTCCCGCCACGTAGTTTGGGGACGGAGCCCAGCAATCCGCGCGGAGCCAGCCCTGTGGTTCCCAGGTGCGTGCAAGCTTCAGGTCCAATGACCCTCAACAGAGAAGCTGCCCCCAGCCGCGGGAGGTGACACATGAAGCCAGTGGCCAATGCCTTTCTCAAACTTCCGGTTCCCCCCAGAGAGGTCTGTGAACACAGCAGCCCCTTCCCCACCCCGGGTGCTCATCTGGGCGTCCCACCTGGCAGCTGCATTCCTTAAGGGTAGTCCCCTCCCCGCAGGTGAGTCCGATGTGCGCCGGGCTCGAGGAGCATTGTTCCAGTTTACCGTTAGGGAAAGGCGGACTGTTTCTTCTAAGGACCAGCGTTCAAAGAAGCGTCCAGGCCCCTGTGGTACAGGACTCCCGCGAGGTGTTTGCAGAACAAGGGGCAGAGCCGCCCGAAGTGCCCGTTACAGTGGGCGCGCCTGAGGGTGAGCGTGGGCGCCCACCCCGTGGATGTGTGCAGGTGGCTGCCTGCAGGTGGCTGCCTGCAGGTGGCTGCAGCTGGTCGCCAGGTGCAGGTGATGCCAGAGCCCTGCCGCTCGGGGAGGGAAGACGGAGCAGTGGATGGAGAAGGAAGAGCCGATTCTCAGAGAGGTTGCGTTAGAGGAGATGGTGTGGCGGCATCTCGGAAAGATGGACGTGCATCGCAAGGATGCAGAGAGACGTTCTGGGTTGTACAGGTCCAGCCACACCCGACGTCGTTGTGGGAGGAAACCAAAGAACGAATCTAGATGACTTAGGTACCTGGGACGGTGAAGAAAGGGACGCTTCACGAGAAGGTCCGCTGACCGAGGGGTACGGTACCTTTCACCTCTCCATTCCCTAAGCTGGTTCCCCTGAATGAATGATCGATCGGTAATGAGAGAGGAACGTCACGAGGAGAGCGATCCTGATGAAGGGCCACAGAGACGCGAACAGGGAGGTGCTGCAGTCACAGCCGTTAGGTCTGGAGGACGGAGAGTCGAGCGCGCCCGCACTGAGGTGTTTACCTCAGCCGGAGGAGAAGGGTCTCAGGCCGGGTGACACACAGCTTCGCCGCCACCAACGGGCAATAGAAGCCACTGCACGCCTCTGTTCATCAGTCTCTGTCAGAAAAGGGGTTTGGAATGGTCCCCCCTCCTGGAGACCTGAAAAGTGACATGAGTGACCCACGTAAGGGACGTGGAACAGGACCTGGCGTTTAATAAGCGGACTCAGTTGCCCCCCAAAATGTGCATTTTGTATGTTGATCATAATTAGGGGTGCTTCTCCCCCAGGGTTCTTGGCACCTCGGCTGAGAGCTCCGTCCCAAGCAGACGCCTGGCCCGTGGCTGAACTTCAAAGCACGCACGAGTGGCCTGGCGTTGTCACAGGCAGCTTCTGCGTCCAGGGGTCTGGGTCACGGCTCAGGAGTCTGTGGGTTGTGAGCTTTCAAGCTGGTCCAGAGCCGGCTCGAGCAGCAGTGCTGGGAGCTGTGCAGGGCTGCGCGGCCAGGGGCGCTGTGGCCTTCTTATGAGTGTCGGGACCCTCACAGGACACGTCTTGGGCCCACTGGCCCTGGCAAGCCCACTGCCACCCAGCTGCGGTGGGGGGAAGGGGGGTCTTGGACAAACGGACCCACACTGCCTGGCCAGCAGCACCCCACGGCGTCCCTGTGTGTGCTTCAGCTCCGTGTGTGAGACAAAGGACAGCACGGATGCTGCTTTCAGCAATCAGACAGACTCATTTATTGGGGTGAGACCACGGGTGACATCTGTCCCGGAAACTGGAACAGTGCACTGGAGGTGGGAGGGGTGAGCCGGCCGCTCGCACACAGGAGGACGCGGACGGACAGGTGCAATCAGCCCAGCCGTGCTGAGCCCACAGGCAGCATTCAGGGGACCCCGAGGGGCACAGTGTGGGGAGGCCGTGTGGGGGGACAGTGAACGGGGCTTGGAGTGGCAGTGGGTGGCAGGCGGCCCTGACTGAAGGCGCGTTTGAGGGGGTTAAGTGGGATGTTGGGATGAGGGCCAAGGGGTGTGAGGTGGAGACAGTGGCTGATGAAGTGGCTGTCACCGAGGGGTGGCTTCTGGAGGCGCCTCTGAGATGGGGAGGTTCTAGACCCCGAGGAGAACCAGGCTCCGCACGGTGAGGAGGGGATGAGCCCCAGGCAAAGCAGGGGCAGAGAGGAGGGCCCGGCACTGGCTGTGCCCCCGGCTTTGGGCTTTGTCTAAACCCTCTCTGCCGGGCGCACCCTTCATGGGACCTCCTAGCCGGGCCCATTTCACCCCTTCCCTGCCCCCTCCCCCCGTGGCTCTGACCCCACAGCAGGGCGAGTTCCGTGACCCCTTAGCAAATCTGAGAGACAGGCCCCGAGACCCTCGGGGCAGGCCCGAGCCCGCCTCCTCCTCCGCCTCTGTGTCCTCTCCCCGCCCCTTAGGGGAGCTCGGCCTCAGCTCCTTGTTCTCACACTCGGGGGACTTCTGCTGCTAAAGCCTGTTCCGCTGCCTGCCCCTTCCCGGGCACTGGGGTGTTTCCGTCATCGTCACGTGCCAGCCTAGCCCGGTCTCGCCTCTGAGCTGTCCGTGAGGGTGGCCGAGTCCCTCCCTACAGGGTTTGGCCTCAAGGGCCAGGAGGCCCGAGGGGGTCGAAGAGTCACCTCCCTGCCCCTCCCTGCCCCCCTCCGAGTTCCTGGTCCTGAGGAGATGGGGTCCCCCAGCCCACACGTAGCAGCAGCAGCAGCACGACCCCCTGAGAAGAGCGATGCCCGATGCCGCGGGAAGGAACGGGGCCCTGGGACCCGCGGGCAGCCGGAGCTTGGGGGTGCTCGAGGGAGGGGCTGGAGCGAGGGGAGGGGCCGAGTGGGGGTGCTCCTCACGGCGCCCCTGGGCCGGGCTGGGGAGGGATGAGTTTAGAATGGAGGGTGTCTGTGTCCCCAGGGGCAGCGTCCTCCCCCATGGGGGACAGTGGGATCTCCCTGGAAGGGTCCTTGGCGTCAGCGACCACCGCGACCCCCTCGAGCGCGTCCGGGACGGGGCAGATGGTCAGCGGCCGTTTCCCGCAGGACCACAGGCAGAAGAAGGGCCGGAGGGGGCCGGAGAAGGAGGTGTCGGGGAAGGTGTAGACGTGGGACCCGTCCGTCATGTTGTAGAAGGAGACGCCCCCCGACTCGTAGTCCAGGAAGACCCCGACGCGGCGCGGCGGCCCCGCCAGCGCCAGCGGCGTCCGCAGCGGCGTCAGGGCCCAGTACCCGTTCCCGTAGAGCTCCACCGCCCAGAACCCGTTCTCGGGGGTCAGCGGGTCGAAGCCTTTCCGCGGCGCGTCCTCCCTGCACACCCCGATGGCCCAGTCCGTCCTGTCCCCCACCTCCACCTCCCAGTAGTGCCGCCCCGAGCTGAAGGCCTCCCGGCCCAGCACGCAGGGCCAGGAGTCGAATCTCTCCGGCCTCTCGGGCAGTGTCTGGCGCGAATCTTCCAGCCGGACGGCTTTGCAGCCCTCGTACAGGACGAGGTGGGGGTGGGCGGTGTCGGGGTCCAGAGTCACGTCCACTAGAGACAGGGAGAGGGCCAGTCTGAGCGTGGTGAGCGGGGGAGGGTACCAGGCCCCGGC
>PVKZ01009653.1:0-10321 GCA_004027375.1 Macroglossus sobrinus
TTCCCTGAATCTGACTCATGCCAAGGCTTCACCTGCCCAGTCACCTGCAGGGACAATGCTTCTCTGCCAGGACTGTTCTTGACTTTGCAATTTCCTTTACATCAAAGTTGACAGCAATATCATATGTTATATAAAATAATGATTATGCAAATTAGCAGGTTAAATCTATTGACTGTGTTTCTTTGGATTTGGGGAGATGCTTGGAAGAGTTTCCTTTTTGAATATCGATTTGAATGATCCATGATCAAAAGTATATGATCCATCGATCGAGTCCACACTTGTTCTTCAACGCAGAAGAGGACGTCCTTTGACCCGATTCCAAAGTGCTTTCTAACTAAGTGTCTCCATCTCACACCTAGGCCGTGTGTGTCAGAAAGGGAAGAAAAATGTCCTAGGCCCCAAAAGGGTACAAGGGGACTGACCTCGATGCCTGCAAACTGCTCAGAAACAGCCGCACCACACGCAAACTCCTCTCCAGGCCCAGGATGAGCCCTGTCTTGGGCTTTGGACACTCACTGCTCTCTCCTCACACATGTCTCAGGTGTCTGGGGAAGCAGTTCTGTGGTCAAGGTGAAGATGAGATTGTGGGTTCTTCTTTTGTGCCTGGTGATAGCCCCCCAAGGTGAGTGTATGTCATGCCCAGCTCATGGGGTGGCCCATACCACAAATCCAATCGAACAAGGTTTGATCACTCTACCCTGTAGGCCACTCACCTGTTTAGGTTTACAGAGAGAAGCGAGCCTCTCTAGTGCACCCACTACGCGTGCTGAGTAAGGACAGATGTATCTTTCTTATCAAACGCAACTGAATTGTGTAGAAGGAAGAACAATTCACACCCTAGACCAGGACTCTATAGGAATCCCCATTCAGCACTGAGGGTGCAGCCCCCCAACCACACATCAAAGCCTTCTCCTGAGATGAAACACGGTGGGGAATTTGTTCCCAGAGTTAGGGAGGAAGCCAGTTCCACACACGATGTGGTGAGGGTCAAACCAGGAGCTCCTGAAGGCACGACCATGTGTCCCAGGCCTGTCCCCAAGGTTCACCGTGAAGGACAAAGGACACAACTCTTGTCCTGTATGAAACGGGGATAGACAATGACAAGGTGCTGCTGTGGAGAACGCATAAGGTCACCCTCTGAACTGTGTGTTTATTTATCTTATTACCTTCTCGACATTATAATGTTTTAACAGCTTTATGAACATTTCTGGATGTGGACAGACATCTGCTCATGGGGACCCAATCCTCAGAGTCAGCACAGGGCCGCGTGGCACATGCCTTTCACATGCAAAGAAACTCACCAGAAAACACCACCTCTTCTGCCCACACACCCAGGATGCAATATCCTCTGCCTTCAATATTCCAGGCCCAGGCGCCAGGCAACTGGAGAGACCCTCCAGCTTCAAGGCCAATAAAGTTTTCAAAATAATTATCTTTAGCTGATAACCAACCCTGCTTTTCCTTCCCCATGGAAAACCCAAAAAACCCCAGGTTCCCTCTCACCCCCTGTCTGCTGCTTCCTGAACATTCTGGTGCCTCCATGAAACCCTGCCAGCATCATAGCCACCTGTCTCTAAGACCTGTGAGTGTGATAAACTCTATTTCTTCCAATCCCTTTCTATGCCTCCTCCTCGAGCCATACCTACTGTCATCAAGAAGAGGAAAAGTAGAGGAATTTTATACAAAAGGCTAACAGCTCTCTGTTCTGCTTCTGTAAATACTCTTGCAGCATGCAAGAGCTCACTTGCACTTTGTCCTACTTGCCCTTTGCTCACTTGCACTTTGTCCTACTTGTTTGCACCCTAGCAGCTCCCCGGCTTCCTGTAACAATTTGTAACCATCCGTAGTCCTTACCAAGTCCACCCTTCTACCAAGGTCACTACTTGCAACCATAACAATTCCAGCCTCTTTGTGACCATCTGAGCTCCCATCAAGCAATCAGCTCGTGTAAAAGGCCTATATAAAAGGAATGCTGCAACTTAGCTCGGGGCCCAGATCTTAGGAGCACTGGCTGCTCTGGGACCTTGTGTAACAAACCTGAGATCTCCAACTCTCAGAATGCTGCTTGGTTTCTCCCTGGACTGGTTTGGAAGCTTTTTCCTGATAAGCAAAAGTAAAAGTGTTCTTTTACTTAATCCACTGTCTTTCCGTTACAATGTTTTTCTTCCATTTCACTTACATATTTTGGTCCATAAAAACAGAGGTAATGGTGTCTGTGCTCCAGCTCTCATGACACAGGGACATTACCCTGAGCTCGGGTTGGCCCCTTCAGGCACATTGGGAGAGACAGATGGCACTTTCCCCTTCCTCGCTGCACTGCACAGCCCTGTTGTCCTCAGTGAGGACACAGTGGGAAGGCAAACGACGACTCACAGCCAAGTGCACAAGTTGTCTGGTAGAAGTTAGATGCCGGAGTACACACCTTTTGTAGCTCCTACCGCCCTGAGTCATGACCTTCAGGTGTGCTTTAGGGGGTACCTGCATATGGGCCCCTCGGATGTGCTGTATGATCCAGGTGCCATCCATTGTGGAAACACACTGGGCAGGACAAAGGTTTTGGGGAAAGTCACAGGGACGGCCACACTGGAAGTCTCCGGAAAACCTGAAGCTGCTTTCCACCATGGAAATCCATCCCAGTCGAGTGTGTTTGGGTCTGCCCAGATCAGGTTATTTATGATAAGTTTTGACTTAGAAACCATGGGTAACACATTTTAACAAACATGGAGAATACCTTGAGAGCAGCAACTAGATTAGTGGCGAGTGAATTAAATGGAGAGTGGAGGCCAGCCCTGTTTTCACAAGAAACTGTCCATTTCCTGAAACATCCTATGTTTTCAGAAGAAGCAGGTCATGTTATCAAAGACACTCATAGAAGGGGCGTGTTCAAGGCCTTATTTAAAGCAGTTTCAGCAACAGATTACTTTCCTTGGACATTCAATTGCAACAGATCACACAGGAAATCCTAGATCTACGTGATCTCTGTGATCTCCCTGAGCACGTCCCTCACTGGGGGAGTGCTGCCTGAAATTCAGGACACTGACTTTTTCAATGATTAACTGTTTCTAGTTAAACTTTTGTACTCTCTAGGGCTGTGCTTTCTGGAAACCTATGACATGGAGGCTGAACTTGGTCCCGAATTTGTCTGGGGCTCGAGAAATTCCAGAACTTGGGATGCAGCTCTGAGTGGTATCACTTTCCCGATATGTTGAAGGGAATTTACTGATTTGCACTTAGTGCCTCTAGTTTGTTACTGAGGCTGTGTGTTGTAAAAATAAGAATATTTTCTTAGGTCTCTGCATCTCCAGGTGAGAATTGACCTCCTTTCAGAGTCCAGACTGGGGACACTCCAACACCCCTCAGCAGATGCACAGACTCACACAGAGGTGGACGCACTAATCGGAAGGAGACTCAGCACTGCCCCGTGCGAGCCCGCGTCACACCACACGCTGCATTTCCTATTATGATGCTGAGGATGTAAAATGGACATCATGTGTGCACATGCGATTCCAACTGGACACCTCACCCTGGCGTGGCTGTGGCTGACAGAGCTCTACCACAGCAAGACAACTACCGTACAAGTGCATTGATCAGTGGACAAGGAAAGTTAGAGGCACAGAGAGTGACACTGAGATGGGACAGACGCCTGCAACACCCCTGTGACCTGGTTCTCGCACGTGCTCTCCATTAGCACTAGAAGGCAGCAAATGCCACATGCGCTCATACAGGATGGATACCTGCACCTCACTGGGCACGTCCCCTCTGTCCTGTAGGTGGGTCTGGGGAGTAGTGGGGTTCATTGGGGAGCATTCAGGCCAAAATATGAGTTCACTCTTACACACGTACACCCTCGACACTAGCAAGTTCTCTGTGGTCCTGTTTGGTCGTTCACCTATGATGCAGGTAAATGATATCACATCACATGACTTACATGTATGAGAAAATGAAATAAGATGATGGTGATAAGTGATTAACAAATGTAACAGTAAAAGTCATATTTGAGCAAATGATCTCATTGCGATCTCATTGCAAACTAACTCATGCCTGCTCTGGGTCTCTGCCCTCTCTGTGAGTCCCAAACCTAGAGCTCCTTATACAGTCAGAGCACATGCAAATAGGGCCCCTCTGCTGATAAAAGGCAGCCCAGCCCCGAGCCTGCAGCTCTGGGACAGGAGCCCAGCACAGCAGTCCCAGGTGTCCCCATTCCGGGATCAGGTCTGAACACGCACGCCGCACCATGGCGTCTGGGCTCAGCTGGGTTTTCCTCGTCGCCGTTTTACGAGGTGACTGATGGGGAGCAAGGGACACTGAGTACGTGAGTGGGTATGAGTGAGGAACAGGGACGTGTGACACTTTCCTGACTCTGACGTGCCTGTGTTCACAGGTGTCCAGTGTGAGGTGCAGCTGGTGGAGTCCGGGGGAGGCGTGGTGCGGCCTGGGGGGTCTCTGCGACTCACCTGTGCAGCCTCCGGATTCAGCTTCAACGACTACGACATGCACTGGGTCCGCCAGGCTCCGGGGAAAGGGCTCGAGTGGGTCTCAACCATTAGTTATGATGGTGGTAGCACATACTACACTGACTCCGTGAAGGGCCGATTCACGATCTCCAGAGACAACAGCAAGAACACGCTGTATCTGCAAATGAGCAGCCTGAAGGCTGAGGACACAGCCCTGTATTATTGTGCGAGAGACACAGTGAGGGGACTTCTGTGTGAGCCCAGTCACAAACCTCCCTGAGTGAGCTTGGAGGGGGAGCTCTGGACACCAGGGGATGCAGAGTGTACACACAGCACAGCGCACACAGACCAGCCCAGCAGCAGGTGCAGAGGGAGCTGGGGAAGGGGCTTCCTGTTGGGAGCAGCTATTTCCTCACAAATCTCTCAGCTGCCTCCCAGGAGAATTACTGCTTTTTCTTTGTGGCTCGAATTTTTCACATTCTCACACAGACAAGAAATGAAGAAGTGACCTGTCTGTAGATGGCATATTAGCAGTGCCTGGGGACCTTTCCTGCAGCAGCTTTCCATGTGTCCTTTCTGATTTTAACAGAGAGACCACCTGAGGGTTTCATGTCCCTGAGGCTGGGAACTGTCTCCACACAGAGAGACACAGCACAGAGCAGGGTCCTGTATGCTGAGCTCAGGCTCTGCCTCGACAGACACACGCTGTCCCCACGTGGGCCTCCCTTCAGACAGGACACATGGCTCACATGTGAGGACCAGTCCTCAAACTCTACCCAATGCCATTCCTGTCCTGCCTACTACACAGTACCCTCCAGTTCTTCACTACTCTTCCAACACAACCAGGTGTCATCTACTGTCTATTTTCACTAAGCCTGCTCTACACCTTGAACTTTACGATGCTAGAGCCCAGCCCTATCTCCCTGCTTCCACGCAGGCCTGTCACAGAAGTGGGACTATGTGCACATATGACATTCACCTGTCCCTAGTCATCTGCTTTCGTTAATCTAATGTCTGTCTATTTGTAGACACCCCAGGCAGGTAATACTCAGGGAATCTAAGGGTGACTCGCTTGCCCTACATGTCATGCACACTTATGATTCAAGGTCACATGGAAACTATTGAAGGACATGTCTATGTCGGGGGGTCACAGCTGGCTGCTGACCATTGGGCACCACTAAGAACTCAGAAACCTTATGACAGAGGACATCGTGATGGACGCACCTGTGCAGAGCACGGCGTTGGACACCTCATAATTGTCTGTGGTGAGACAGGGTCAGGGAACAGGTTGGATGTACCGGTCACTTCCCATGTCTCTTCTTTCCCCTGATGCACCTGTCCTAGTGGGGAGGGACCACAACACCATGCCCTCGCTTAGCCTTCCTTGCCTCCTAAAAGCCCAATTGCAAACACCATCATTGAGAATTCAAACTCCAACATGCAGAGTTTGAGGGTCATGATTCAGTCTATAAAGTTACACCTGTGGACTCTATATCCAAGAGTCTCCCTTATGTAAAATAAACCCCAACCCGAGGTCCCCAAATGTCTTACTCGATACAGCATCAGCTGAGAGTCTAATGTGCAAAGTCTCATGTAAACGTCATCTCATTAGATACTGTTGGAACTTGACATGTGACCCATCATAGCGAACGTCCTCTTATGGTATGAACCTGCGAAAACAGACACGTTATGTGCCTCCACCATGTGACGATGGGGCAGTCACAGGGTAGACACTCTTATCCTGAAAGGGAAGAAGAGGAAAGAAGGAGAAATTGTTGGGCCAGCGCTGGTCCACAAGCCAGCAAGGTGATCCCACCAGGCATTAAGGTTGCATATGGTCCTCTCTGGCTGGATGCCCCCACTCTGTACCCTCCAGATGTCAGTCCCACCTTGCGACCCACTGAGGGGCTGTCTCACCCTCTGGGCCCCATAGGGAAGGCTCGCTGCAGCTCTGCTGAGCGGTGGTCACTCCACTGGCTCTGCTAGGTGGTGGTCATGCCTGAGCTTGACTTGGAGGTCCTGTCACATGTCAAATCTAAGGTGGTGGCTCAAGATTCTGAAAGCAAGGATCCTCCCTGATGTTCCTCAGTCTCCTCTAAGGCTGTTCTTCCCTTTTCTTAAACAGACTGCGTTCTCACAGCCAACTACTCTGCCCTTTGCTTAGAAATCCCCACAGCTAAATATGCTCTTTCACTGCTCACAGCTCTACCTTCCGCGTCACCTTCCATGAAACCCGGCCAGCGAAGCTCTGTGACACTTGGTGACAACATCACCTTTTCTCCGGATCAAGTGACCTATTCTCATTTCCATGGATACCGTACCAGAATAGTTCTCAATGTCCACACTCCAACCACCTCTGTCCCCGTGACTGTGGGCATTCTCTCAGAGTGTGGGAGCTCCCTCCATGGCCCTGCTGTTCACTCTCTGAGGTCTCCACACAATCACCTGTAACATCCCTCACAGCAAACTTGGAATTCTCTAGCAGGCTTGAAAGTCTCCCACCTCCTGCCCATCACCTGCTTCCACATCCACGTCTACCTTCTTCAGTGCTCGATCCAACAGCACTAACTTCTCAGGAGCACAGATGTGTCATGTGCTCAAGCTGCCATCACAAACACCAATGTCTGGGTGGCTTAAATCACAGAAATTTATTGTCTCACATGATAGGGTCAGGAAGTCCAAGATCAATGTCTTAATTCCCGGTGTGTACCCCTCCCCGAGGGGCGACAAC
The DNA here is from genome assembly GCA_004027375.1 of Macroglossus sobrinus. Lineage (NCBI taxonomy): Eukaryota > Metazoa > Chordata > Mammalia > Chiroptera > Pteropodidae > Macroglossus > Macroglossus sobrinus. Next base: position 7,186 of record PVKZ01009653.1, read on the forward strand.
TGACTCCTCGCTACAGTGTCATGCTGGAGAAAATGAGTAACATCGCTCTTTCTATTCATTGTCTTCTATGGAACTGATGCTGTTGGATGAAGTCCTTCTCCAGGACAGTCCATGGTGTGTTAGGGGTCACCACATGATTGGTGCATGTACAGTTCACACATCGTGAAATCCCAGGGTTAACTGTGAGCAGGTTCACTGACCAGAAGGATGCTCATCACCTTCCTGGTTATGTCGGCACAGGCACAGGTTCCTGACAGCAGTGCTTACGAGATGTCCTGACACACACACCGGTGCCGCCCACACGTGATCGTGGATCTCATGTCCCAGCACATCCCGAAAGCCAGGATTCCTGCGTCTCCTCCTTTCTGCTCTTTGCTCGCCCCAGGACAGAGCTCTCTCATGGGTTGGCTCGTGTTCCAGGAGTGACAGTTCCTGGCCCTGGTGTGCGGTGGCACATGCTCCTTTTCAGTCCAGGTAAGAGGACCTATTCCCTTTCATAATGTGACGTCACCTGAGGTCTAACACGTCATTGTCTGTAGTATACTACAGAGTTCAGCTTCCTGAGTGAGACTCGAATATAATAGGACAATCAACGATTTCATGTCAGTTCCGTCTGTCCAGGTGTCTCCTACACATAGTGAGATTAGATCCCTACATCTAGTAACAGTCAAAGGTGACATCTACAAGAACATCTATGTGTGTGTCTAATTCATGGAATAGTAGAAGTAGACTGTCCATTGAACAACATGGTCTGTATCCACAAGGGTTTTCCGATGTCACCTTTAATCACAGGAGTCTCCAAACACTTGAGAGCTTCTAACTCAGTGGAGTACTGCCCGTGTCAGTGCATCTGTCTGCCCCAGGGAAGGGTCTCCTGGTGAACTCATAAAGCCCTTGCTTGGGGCCTCCCTGCAGAGTAGTGGACGGTGAGTGAGGCCTCTTCACTGTTTCCACAGGTGATGCATATGATGTCCCTGAGGGAACATCCCAAAGTCAGGGCACAGACACTTAATCCTGGACTGAGGCACTGCAAGCTCAATGCCCCTGAGTCCAAACGGGACCCTCTCCTGCAGGGTGATGACTCGGATGCAGGGGGCGCTCAGGACCCTATAAGTAGCAGCTGCAGATCCAGGAGCAGGTGCAGGGGGCGTGTGTATGGCCTTACTCTGAGGCTCTGGGGCTTCCACTTCCCAGAATATTATTTAATTAACATTCAGACAGGGATGCTGAAGCCACAACGATGTTCTATTCTGTCAGGACCCTTTGCCAAATTCGAGAAGACAATAAGAACCACACACGAGGGTAAGGTCTAGGCCACCTAGTCCTCTGAGTGGTGAGGAGCGGGTGACATGGATGATTTACTAACTGACCAGGTGTGACATTTAGGAGACACTATGACTCTGGAAGGAGACATTTTCACTGAGAGCCTAGAACCAGTTCCGGTGTCTCCGTGTCACATAAAGGAAGTGGACGGTGAGGAGACATCCTGTGGGACTTGTTCTTCAGTGGTCAAAACTGTGCCCAGAGATCAGGCACTTGGTAGATGACACATGACCCCCAACAGGAATGGCACTGGACCCTCAAATACCCATGTGCATGATCCCTGTGTCAATGACCATCTCTCATCTGGGGCCAAGAATTCAGCTATAAATACTCTGCCTCATGAATATACAAATGAGCTGAGTGCAACAGATTAAGTAGGAACCTGACTGGGTCCTCACAGCATCCCACCAGCACGCCTTCCCCGACAGAGGCCCTGACAGCACCACTCTCAGCATGGACTGGAGCTGGAGCGTCCTCCCCCCGGTGGTAGTGGCGACAGGTAAGGGGATCACCAGCCCTGGGCAGATGAGGGCACCAGGGCCAGTCAGGGCTCCACACCCACTGCTGTCTCCTCTCCACAGATGTCCATGCCCAGGTCCAGCTGGTGCAGTCTGGGGCCGAGGTGAGGAAGCCTGGGGCCTCCGTGAAGGTCTCCTGCAAGGCTTCCGGATACAGCTTCACCAGTTCCTATATTCACTGGATGCAACAGGCACCAGGACAAGGCCTTGAGTGGATGGGACGGGTTAGCCCTTACAGTGGTGTCACAGACTATGTGCAGAAGTTCAAGGGCCGAGTCACCATGATGGCAAACAAGTCCACCAGCACTGCCTACATGGAGCTGAGCAGTCTGAGGCCTGAGGACACGGCCACATATTACTGTGCGAGACACACAGTGTGATGACCCACATCCTGCGAGTGACAGAAACCCTGAGGGAGAGGGCAGCTATGTGGGCCTGAGGAAGGAAGGGAACAGTGTCCTCTGACTTCCTCACAGAGACAGATACCTGAGACTATGAGTGACAATCTTGCAAGCATATCCATCTTTCAGAGAAATAATTCATGATCCCATGTGTCCTGCACATGCAGGAAGATGCAGAGACAGTGTTTGCTGACAGGTCCCTGTCCTTTGTCGTGGCTTCTGCAGAGGGCACACGTGCACCTCCCTGGTCTCTGGATGAGCGGAGTTACTTTAGGCATCATCTGGGATTACGTGTTTGTATCAGACTCAGGGTTTGGGTGCAGATTCCCCAGCCATTCCTCCCACATTCTCCTGTTTCTGAAGAGGAAATTATGCTTCAATATAGGTAAGTATAACGACTGAAGGGTGAACTCTACTGCCCAGTCTGAGGTCCAGCACCAGGCACATGACCTTCTGGGAGGACGATCCCAACCGCTGGTAACAAAGTTGGTGACGGGTGAGCCAGGTTCTAGCACAGTCCCCCTCACTTCTCTCTTGAAGGGATCAGCTCTGAAGAGGCTTCTCCCCTCCGACCACGGCCCGCAGTGTCCCTGTCCCTGGGGCTGGACTGCTGTCCTCACGCATGGGGAGCAGCGTAGGGAGACCCCTGATGACGTGGGCCCCACGTCCAGCCTGTGTGACTTCCCTGTCCCTGCTGAATCATAGCACCTCACATTGGGGTGCAGTCTACACACAGTGACTCCTCTCAGTCTGGGTGTCAGAGCAGGACGTCAGTCTCCCTGGACAGATGTCAAGGTGCTGCAGGACCACACATCCCCAGAGGCTTAGGTGGGCTGGAAATGAACACGGGTGCTCCCCAACATTACATATTGAAATCCTAACCCCACAGAGGAC
>PVKZ01009654.1:0-10235 GCA_004027375.1 Macroglossus sobrinus
CTCCTGCCTCCCATGCTGGGGCCTTTCTCCCCTCTAGTGGCAATGCGTCCGGTCGGGCTGTGAGCTGTCTGTGTTTGCCAGACACGCTCCTGCCCACGAAAGCCCGGTGTCCCCGCCGGCACACCGTCCCGTGGGACGCCCACCTTACGGGTCTGCCATTCTCACTTTCGGGAAAAGATCGGTATGGGTTCACCCTCCCTTTTGCCCTGTCCGTGGACAGGAGAGACGTCCCCCTCTGTCTTTGCTTGGAGGGTCACTGGGCTAACGTGTGGCACTCCTAGGAGGCTCTCCCGGGAGAGGGCAGAATATTCTAGAAGACCCCACAGTATCATCGGGGCTGTGGAGTTCTGCCCTCTGCTGCGTCCTCTCCCCAGATAGCTCCTTCGAGGACAGCAGGTTCTCCTGGGGACTCAGAAAGGTCACCCCCCCCTTGTGGCAAGGAACCTCTCATCACGCTCCACGGGGTGGGTGCCCGGCCGCTATTTGCGGTCGTACGCGGGCCCCGCAAACATTAACGTCCTGGGGTAAACTGCAGTGACACCTCCGTCACCTGCCGTCCTCGAGAACGTGTTCCTGCACCCCAGAAAAATGACCAGATCGTTAAGCCTAATTTTTAGGAAGAAAACTTTAATCGTTATCATCCTCCACGGGGCTTTGAAACAGAGCAGGTGAATCAGAACGCAGAAGACACACATTCAACACGTGACCTGGTTTTAACGGGTCAGACGGGGTCTACCCATCAGTCACTGCTCCGTGTCCTAATGGCACCGCCCCAGGGCGGTGACCCAGAATGCTTTGGGTGACGTTTTTTTTCAAACGCTTTCTTTTTGTATTTCCAAAACTTCTTTCTCTTTCCGGCAGCAAATGCCCTTCGTTGCTACTGAGCCTATGTCTGTTCTCAGAGGCCTGTGGGTGCTGCCAGGTCATCAAGCACATCCGAACTGACACGGAGCCCGCGGTGGCGATGGCAGGTGGCGCCCCGGTGACCCCCCCAACCCTTCTGGGCTGACCTGTCTCCTCCAACATCAGTTTGACGGTCGACTCAATGGGTGGAGAATGTGGGTTTTTTTGGAGCTCTCTAATTTCTCTGTAGAGTTTCCTTTATATGAGTTACACAAATAATACAAGTTTTCATCGGTCTGCTTTTAATAACATCATTCCAAAAAAAAAAAAAAATAAATGCTAACAACAACAAAAAAAAATGCCAGAACAACTGTCCAAGTATCGATGTGTCAAATTTCTTTGGGAAAACAAACGGACCGAGCCAACGTTCTGCCTTTGATTATTTCTTCTAAAGCACGGCTTGTGATTGCTGGGAATTTAGATGTTTTCCCTGTAAGACGCGGTTCCCTTAGATCTTCCTGGAAGAGAGTGGGACGTGCCCCAGGACAGAGAAAGGGTGGGATGGCGGGGTTCCGATGCCAGCGAGGCTTCGCTGATGCTCTAAGGTACACAGAGGGCACGGGCACGCCCCGGCCAGGAAGCCCGGCCACCCCCTCCGCCTCCCCGCCGCGTCCTGGTCTGTGTCCCGTCCAGCCATTCCTGAGGAAGCGACGCCCCTTATCTCGTCCCCTGCCACCCCTGTGGCTTCATCAAAGCTTCCTCTGCGGTCTCCTTCCCTGGCTCCGCGGCCCACGGCGGAGAACGTGGGCTCAGCAGCCGCGAAACCCCCACGTCGTTACGTAGCATGAATGCCCCTTCGGACGCACGCAGTGGTTTTGAGCAGGCTCTCGTGTTTCCTGTAGTTTCACAGAAGAAAGGGGGATTTTAAAAACCGTGCCCGCTTCCAAGTTGTGAGATCATCGTGAATATTTCCTCCCTTCGCGGGATTACGGCGGCACAAGGGAAAAAATCCAGGAGGTGCTTTGACGTAGAACTGATGAAATGGTATGTCATGGTGAAAATACATATTTTAAATCACTATTGTGTTGTCGGAGTCATCCCCCCCTCCCCTGGTGACCTCAGTTAGAGGGACGAGGAGGGAAGCTGGGGACGTGTGGTGACTTGGGGTGTCTCAGCTACTCCCACGCTGGGCCCCTGGGCAGTGATGATGAGCTGGTTTTTACGAAAACGTGCCATCTGGTGCCATGAAACCTAAGGACTCATTGGGTCAGCCCTGTAGTGACTGAATCACCTGCAGGGTCCTCCCTGCCCAGGTGCCTTTTACAGACAAGATCACACAGTGATCCTTTCACCGGAAACATAGAAGTAAAGATAGTCATGAAAGAAACGCAGCTGAACTCCAGGTGTCCATGGAAACGGAGGGATGTAACGAATCACCAGCTCCTCATGGATGGTCTGGGCGGGGCTCCGTCTCGGACCCTGCAAGGGCCCAGATGGAAGGCTGGGAACCCCACACCTGTGTCGGCGCCGTCACCTGCACCACCTGAGCGGGCGGTGGGCTGATCCAGAGCGCTGTACAGACACGACCTCGTCACCTCCTACCCCGGCGCGGGCCTGATAAAGGGAAGAGTCCCTTCCCAGGCCTGAATGCGCGAACTCTCTCTCTCTGCTCCCCCGAAGTCCCCAGGACCGCACTTAGACGTGAACTTGAGAAGTTAGCGCATCGCCGTCTCTTCCCCTGGTCAGGGAGTGCCACGCGGGCAGGACCCCGTCCCCACCGGAGCCCGTCCCCACCGGAGCTGGTGTCCGACCGCGAGCAGGGGCCGCGTGAGCCCAGGCGGAACGTTAGAAGTAAGGACCAGAGCGGAGAGTCACTCGGTGTGCGACGATGGACACGGGTACGGAGAGGTTTGCTGAGGCAGCGGCTGAGAGGGGACCCACGACGCACGTACGGCCCGCGGGCGGGGCTCTCGCTCGGAGGATGGGGCCATCACGGTGCCCGGTGCCCCGTCACGGTGCCCTGAATGAGTGACGGTGAATACTCGCGATGGCACGGTGGGGTGAGGGGACGCTGGTCCCGTTGCCGGTCCAGTCGGTGTCAGAGAAGAGCGGGGTGTCAGAGGGACAGGCTCTGTGCTCTGCTGTGACACTGGCCCTGAGGCCAGGCCCACAGGCTCCACGCACTGGGCCGCGTTACCGTCTATGTACGTCCCCTCCTCCCTCAGCGCCCGTGCCGTCCCCTCGCTGGGTCCCGAGCCACCACTGCTGATGGCAGGGACTCAGCACCCCAAGGCTGCAGCGAGTCAGCGATCCACGTGTCATGCTTGAGAGCATTTTACGTGGCAGATAAGCGAATACTTTCTGTATATGATCTGAATGAGAATTAGGGAAAATATAACCAGAAAATATAACTAAACCATGTGACCGAAGCATTAAACCAGTTTCCCCATCCCCCATGGATACGACTGCCCAAGATGGGAATAAATGACTTAAAATTTTCGAAGGAGTCAACTCAAAGAAAAGCGTGATGGAATTCATAATCTATCTTTACCGGGACTAGACAAACATTATGAAGAGTTGGAAACGCTGCTGAATGCTACACTAGTGTCACCCTAAGTGGGGGACACACTGTTCACCTGTCCCTCCCTCCTCCCAAAGTCTCATCTAACCTAAGTCAGGTGACCCTGAAAGGCTCCTCAAGGTCCAGGAAGTCACCCCCTCTTGAGCAGAAAATCGGGGGCTTTGTCTGCCTGGCAATGGGAAACCCGAGTTTTTTGTCCCATGGTGGTGGGGGGGACCCTAGCCTTTCCCGGGGGAGACTTTGCTTTGAGACGTTCCATTGGCAAAATAGTTTCCCAAACTCAGTAACTCTCTGGTTTTCTTTGCAAAATTGTCCTACGGCCCTTACATGGGAGGATGGAAGGGAATTTTATGCCCTGGAGAGGGGAGGCAGCCTGCAGGTGACTGAGAGCCAGGCCTGGGAGGGGACTCCTCCCTTTATCATCTTCACATCATTATTAAGTATTAATGAGCGTTTTAAAGCTGGGGGCCTTTCCCCACAAGATACGTGCAAATTATGGATCTTCGTGCTCAGAAAAACGCTGATCGGATGAGGATGAGCGAATGGTTCTCCGACTATTTTACCCCAAAGGAGCCACACACCGGGAAACTCTTGCTTTTACGGTCACGAGGGATTTAATGGCTGGAAACAGAGCCGACCTCCGCACCGAGGCGGCTCAAGCGTGCTTGTTGGAGCTTGCACGTCGAGCTCAAAATGCGAAATTTGGGGAATCAAGAGACACGAAGTTATTCCTTCTGCGTTAAGTGGCGCTCCAGAACTATTTATGGGCATGGTCGCTGGGTTAGAGACGGTTTCCTCAAACCTCGTGGCTGCGAGGAGGCCATGAGGGTGGCCCTTGGGGATGGGGTCGCTGCTGGCGGAGTCCGCTTCAGATGCGGGCGCCTTGGTGCCTGGTGGGGTCCTGAATCCAGTATGACTGGAGTGCTCACAAGGAGGGGGAATGGGGACCCAGAGTCACAGACGCAGGGGGAGCTCTGTGTGACAACGAGGGCAGAGACGGGAGCCACGCCCGCACGAGCCAAGGGACGCGGGGACGGCCACGTTCCCGGGTCAGGAAGCTCAGAAAACGAGACGCGCGGAAATCTCTCGGCAGCTAGAAGATTCTCCGTGAAGCTTTAACATTTTCGCTTTCCATTTCGATGGCACTTTTGAAAAACCAGCACAGACCCACTAGAGGTTATTCGGAAAACCACGTTTTCCACGTGATTTCAAGGCGCCCACGCTGGTGTCCATCACCCGTCCCTGTCTCGTACAACAAGCCTGACGTCGTGGGGCCGCGTCCTTCTGTGTGGGCCGCTGTCCCCGCCTGGATTCTCCAGCCGCTGAGAAGGGCAAGACCCCTCCTGAGCGACTCAACGCGTGAGGACTGTGACCCGGTGTCGTTTAGAAAACCTCGGATTACAAAGCGGGGCTCCTGACCCGTCCCGGAGTACGGAGAGCAGGGGCTTCACGTTAAAGTGACGTCGCTGCTTCAGCCAAACACGACGTCATGTGTGACTTGAACAATAACGGCTTGCAGAGGTCACAGAGCAGAGCGTGGCGGGTGCGTGGGGACCTGCCCCCTCGCCTGGGGCCAGGGATCAGAGGACCGAGCCCCGGCTGTCCCCTCGCAGGGGTGCGTCTGCCGGGCCCCAACTTCGTACGCCTCACGTGGGACGAACCACAAAGACCCGTCCGCAGTCAACGGAGCAGGAGCAGTTTTTATGAAACGGTGCATTTTGCTTTTTCATCGTTTTATTTAGGAATAACTTTTAAAACGACGGGGCTGTCAGCGTGATGGGTTGGCTATTTCAAACAACCGGGAGAATGCACCAAAAATTAAAAGGGTGAAGTGCGACAGTGATAATATTGTGAGACCAAGAGGGGCCACCCAGCTACACCACAGACCATACTCCAGGCAATGAGCCGTGGACACAAAGCCATAGAGACGTCTTTCCAGTGTTAACCCCAGAACTAGCGAGCTCGTGTTAGCAAAATGACGCAACGATCTGGGTTTTATTTGCTGCTGGGCCTTCCGTCGTGTGGGTCCTCTGTGAGTGCCCGTTGCTGTGAGTGCCCGTTGTGGGGGGTGTTGGCACTTTGGTCCTACGTTTTTAAGAAACATTATCATAAAAAAATTGGGGGGAACCGTTGGAATCCACGAGAATTCTTTTCCTTTTGAGGGACATCGCTCACGTTCGGGCGGTGTAGCTTCTTCTGCATTTTCTTTTCAAATCTTGAAAAATAACGTTTTCGGTGTTTTCCCGCGGTTATACACGCCAGATGCAAAAAAGTGATCGTTCCATAGAAAGAAATAAACAGAAAATGAATCACTTAGAACGCTACTTCCCATACTATCTTCATGCCTTTTAGAGTTTTTCTGTAAATATTTACTTTAATAAAGCAAACTATGATATGCTACGAAGCCATACATTTTCTTCTATGATCTGCTTTTATCACTTCACAGATGTTCACAACCGTCACAGGATATGAAAGCGAGGCTTTTCTGCTTCAGAGTTTCAGCAGAGGCTGGCACGACGAGCCAGGATCAGGGGATAGGGGGTGGGACACCACGACAGTGCCAGGACCGGGGGTGGGGAGGATGCTGAGGTGGGGCGTGGAAGCCATGATGGACACGGCTTTCTCATGTGACTCATGCCCCAAGTCTGTGTGGACCAAGGTCAGGTCAGGGGCTGGAGGCCGGTGAGCAGGACCCCTCTGGGGAGGGCCGTCAGGGTGCTGAATGTCCTCATTCCTGGTGGGACACTGGGAGCCAGGTGAGGGGGCTTCAGGGGGGCCCATCGAGAAGCCTGACCCGCAGCCCATGGAGTCTGGGGGGGCATGAGGACTGACTCAGACGGCGGTCTCCAGACCAGAGGCCGTGTTAGGTGGGTGCTATGGACCAAACGGTGTCCCCCCCCAATTCATACGTGGCAGCCCTAACCACCCCCACAGGACTGTGCTGGAGACAGGGCCTTGCAGGAGGTGACTGAGGTCGGATGAGGCCACACGGGTGTGGCCCTGCTGTCCTCATACGAGGAGGAGCGGCCAGAGCTCTCTGCCATGTGAGAACACGGCTGGGAGGTGGCCGGCCAGCTGCGGCCAGCAGGAGCATCCCCACGAGAACGCGGCCACGACGGGCCCCAGTCTCAGGCCCCCCGCCTCCAGCACCGAGGACAAATCTGCTGTGAACGCCGCTCGGGTACCACATCTCGTCCTGGCGGAGCCCTGTCCCTTGGCAGGGTCCAGACGGGGGAGACGTGTCGACCTGGGCGGGCGTGCAGGGAGAAGGGGATGGACGCCCGCTGCAGGGGACAGAGTGGCTCAGAGAGGCATTGGCTGCCAGTGAGTGACAGGCTGGTGGGGACGAGCGTGAGGACAGAGCCGCGATTTCGGGTCTAGTGGGGGGTGCACCAGAACCTCCTCTGGCCCGGCCTTCTCCTTCCCTGCTCTGAAAAGGCAAAGCTGAAAAAAAAAAAAGAGAAAGAAACGTGGGTGGGGCCCCTGACTCCCGGCTTCTCCTCCCACGGGGGGGCCCAGCGAGGGCCCCCCAATGAAGACACGCCTTTCCGCAGGGCGTGGGGAGGGAGCTGAGAAGCGAGGTTGCGGGTGGCTACCCACGCGGTCGCTGTTGGGGGAACCGAGTGGAAGGGGGGCACAGGTGCTCCCAGGGTGGGTGTATGTGTGTGGGGAGATGGCACGGAGGCGGAGCCAAGCGGGGATGGCTCCTCCCATCACGGAGGCGGAGCCAAGCGGAGATGGCTCCTCCCATCACGGAGGCGGAGCCAAGCGGAGATGGCTCCTCCCATCACGGAGGCGGAGCCAAGCGGAGATGACTCCTCCCATCACGGAGGCGGAGCCAAGCGGAGATGACTCCTCCCACCATGGAGGCGGAGCCAAGCGGAGATGGCTCTTCCCATCATGGAGGCGGAGCCAAGCGGAGATGGCTCCTCCCATCACGGAGGCGGAGCCAAGCGGAGATGGCTCCTCCCATCACGGGGTGGACAGCCCTTCTCTCTGCGTGTCACCTTGAGTGGACACAACGGCTCAGCAGACTCAGCGGTGGACGGCTGAGGGGATCGTTTCTTGCAGACAGCACAGAGGACCTCACCCCATCACACTCGATAAACCGCTGGACAAAAGGATCCTTTTCCAGCCCTTAAACGAACACGCACAATTTCATCCGAACCGCCCGGAGACGGGAACGACCGTGGGAGTTTTGTACCTCGGACGTCCGTTCCCTGATGCCAGCTCCATGCTGGCAATACAAAGTGCTCGGTGAATTTATCACCCCACTGAGCCCTCAAACCTGTCACAAGGAAATTTAGGACAAGCGATAAAACAATCTTTCCTTCGTAGCAGGAAAATCTTATGGGGACATAAAATTATTTCCCAGGGAAGTTGTTAAAAATTCATTACACGAGCCATTTATAAATGTGTTATTTATCAACGTCTTGTGGCAAAAAAAATGTTAGACAGTGCATCAACAAAATTCCTGTATTAGCAAGATGGATCGGATACCTCAATGAGACTTTTTTCATAGCCACTGATGATTTAATTATAGCATTCTAACTTTTTTTTTCTGGATATAGAATGTTATTTTTTCTGCAGCAGGAAACGTAACACCAAAATGAAAAGATCACTTATAGGAATGAACGTAGAAAGATATTTTCAGTTGTCTTTAATAGCTTTTATTTGGTAAATCAGTGTAAAATTAAAAAAGAAAAAACTGTGTGATCCAAATGAATATAGTTTTTGGAAAGATTAGTTATGGGAATCTATCCTTAGGAGACACCAAACTGATATATTACTGATTAACATGATATATTAATATTAACATGGTTATTAGGACGTATTAATTAAAATGTCCCAAGGGCAGGTAGGCTGGGGGAAGAAAGGCACTCCGGGGAGGGACCCCATTTGGGGAGGGCTGTGGGATGGAGTGGGGCAGGAGGGACGGTGAGTGAGGGGCAGCCAGCCTGAGATTAAGGGGGGTGGGGGGTCTGAGGGCATTTCACAGGAGCAAGTTTGATAAGCCGAGCTCCGCCCAAGGCACTGAATCAAAAGGTGCCATTGAAGATGGCTGACACAGATCTGTTCAGCATCGAACATGAGGACCCCAAGATGGAAGAGAAATTCACTGGAAAAATATTCATCCGTAGGAGGTATGTTTATATGCGCTTCAGAAATACCTCTATAAGTGCTTCAGGCATAAACAGACATCAAAGTCTCAGAAAAAGGGGGCCCGGAGCCAGTAAGGTGTCACCCACCAAGTCCCTACGTCACAGAACAGTCTTAAAAGAGCAGAGACAATTCCACAACAACGTTTGAAGTGACCACTGCAAAGTTCTCCGAGGTCCGGCGCATTTAGAAGTCAAACATTTACAGAACTGAAGGGCTCATGTGCAATGGAAAATAACTTCCAAATTAAGAACATCTGGGGGGATGATCTTAAACAGGGCCAAATAACAAAAGCGGCAATAAAAAGGCAGAGAGGCTGCTCGCGAGGAAGGGTGAAGAAGGAGATGGGCTTTCTGTTCGAGAGGTAATGAGGTTCCCTTCCTGCGGTGAGCATAAGGGAGATGATTTGATTCCATCTGATGGAGTTTACAACCTGCAAACAAAAATATCGCTACCTCCCATTCCAGGAAATGAAATAATTACTGATGTATATAACGTACAGACTTCTTGGGATTTTAGAAAACACTAGAGGACTAAAAAACACATGTATCTATTTGGGGGGGTGATCCATCAATGGAGGAAGGTTTCCCTTGATTCTAGGAAAACAAGGAAAGGAGAATGAATTTAAAGAGAAGATGAAAAATGTATCGGCTTGGGCTGTATTCCAGTCCTGGCTCTGTGCGTTACGCATTGTTTATCTTAGGCAAGTTGTCTGAACCTCTCCCAGCCTCAGTGAGCACATCTGTACATGGGTTCTTATGAAAGTTCATCACGATAGTGTAGACAAAGCATGAGACTTTCCACCTAGCACAGAGAGAGCTCCGTATCTGGGTTCATCATCAAGGTTGTCATCACACCTTTACTTAGAAAGAAATGCACGGTGACAAGGAGAGGTGAGGACTCTGTCCATCATTAGCGTTCTAATAAAAAATATTTATAAATTCTCAGGGGTTTAAATCATCTGGGAACATTTTGGATGATAAGCCCCCCGAAATAATGGGGTAACGTATCTGCTCCTTGTATGGGGACAGCTGTGTGACAGCCCAGGAGGGTCGCCGGGGCACATTTGGGTGTTCTCTCTCATGTGCATGTCTTGTGAAGGGAAAATTGTTAAAATTCAAGGAGAATGAGGAAGCTCCCCCACCAAGATTCCTCTGTTCAGACGCTTATAACAGGAAATCTTGGGGGTGGGGTGGGTCTCAGGGGTGCCGCCTACATTACCGCGAATGGCTTAGAGACCAGAGTTCTTACACGTACGTCATTCACGCTGCACGTAGTGTGCCCACTTAACCTTTCCGCCTCCTGGAACTTCGACACTGAGAAAACACTGAAGTTAAGAGAGTCACAGGCTTCGAAAAGGTCGCTGTCGGCTGGAAATGCAGGCGGATAGCAGGCGACCAGAGAGGACAGAAGAATCTCATGGGATCCAGATTATAATTATGACCCATCTGATGTCTGCCTGCTGCTTGGAGAATGTGTAGCAAATTGTAAAGGGTCCCTTATCTTAGGCACACGGGGACCTGGGCAGGTGTCGATAGCAGCTGGGGCCTCTAAGGAAAAGTCAGAAATATCTGAACTCGGTGTTTTTCAAACAAGTGGGCTTGGTTACTGGCATTGCAAATGACTAAAAATCTTTTTACTTACTATCTAC
>PVKZ01009655.1:0-10294 GCA_004027375.1 Macroglossus sobrinus
TCCCCGAAAGCTGGGCATGTCCAACGTCATGAGTTAAAGATGCTTCATATTGTCACGTCCGTGGCCTGTGGCCCTGGCAGTGTTCGCCCCACGTGGCGTGTGATCAGACACAGCAGAGAACCCTGGGGACTCGGAGCCCAGCCACCTGGGCCCCAGCCCCAGCCTCTGCGAGCCGCGTGACACTGGACACGTGTCTTACCCGTGCTGGGTCCTAGCTCCTCGTCTGGGACCGGGGTCTGCCCTGGCTCCCTGTCTCACGGGACTGTCGTGATGACACGAGCATATAACAAACGTCAGGCGCCAACCCCGGTGTTTGGTGGCCTCTTACAGGGGACTCGCTGCACGGCTCCCACCGGGCGTGGGCAGGAACTCGGAGACAAGCCGGTGGGACTCTGGGCCGGTCTGCGCAGCCAGGGGCACAGCAAGGGCAGGTCGCAGATGGGCCTGTGGTGACCGACTCTGTCGCAGTGGGGTCCGGCGGAGCCCGAGGCGGCGTGAAGTGCTCTGTGCGGCCACTGGGGACATGGGGACGTCAGCAGCACACCCGGCCGCGTGCAGTTCTCGGGGTTCGGCACAGGTGGGGTGGGTTCCGGGCGGGTTATACGCGCAAGGACGCGCCTTTTCCTGGAGCCCGGCGTGCTTTCGGGCTTGGGGTAGAGGCGGATAAGGTGTCATCCACGCTTGTCCTTCGGTGGCACACGTGTGCTCGTGATGCACACCCGCGGGCATGGGATTCACACCCGCAGGCATGGGATTCACACCTGCGTGCATGGGATTCACACCCGCGTGCATGGGATTCACACCCGTGTGCATGGGTTTCACACGCCATCGGCGTTTGCTCGGGTAAATAACATCCGTTTCGATCTCTGCTGAGGGTTGACAGGTGCCACCTGGCGTGCGGGCTCGGTCATCTCCCGGTGGCTGGGGGGCGCTTGCCGGACACCGGGAAGACGCGTGGGACTCTGCAGAGAGTGGGCGGTGACGCAGGTGCCAGACTCAGCTGCCTTTATCGAGGCCATTATTGTCCCTTTCGCTGAGTTACCTTCAGAGGCTTTTCACGTCGAGCAAAAGGACAAAAGAAAATTCGGTGAGCTCTGGGACCAACAGGTGTCCTGAGCTAGGAGTGCTTCTCGTATTGAAAGCATCCAGATTCGAAAGGGAATCAATGCATATGCCCATTGAAGAACGTTCAGGAAAAAACTAGAATGGTATAAAAAATATGTTAAATCCTCATTTCGCTCCCGAGAAGGAATCGCCGTTCGCTTTTTGGATGACTTTCTCCTGATGCTGTTTTTCACAGATGCGCGCACACCCACGGGCATGTAGCACGGGGATCGTGCAAGGTGAAGGCATTTGCATTTCACTTTTGCGTTCTTATCTTAGCACGTATTGTAAACATTTCTCCGCGGCATTCAATGACCTTCGAAAACGTGAGTTTGATGCTGCCCTTACCTTCCATCGTATATTTGAATGTGATGAACAAAATGATCCCTCCAATATCAAATAAGTTTCTTTACATTTCTCACTACTGTCAGTCACGTGGCAATGAGCTTTTTTATTTTTTCCCTATACATCTCTGTGAATCTGATTGGTCCGTCAAGATAGATTTCGAGACATGTATTTAGTTTTTCTAAGAAGATACACATGTCAAAAAAAAATGAGCTTATTAGTTTAGTGCTCTGAGTTCTACTCTTTTTGTTCTGTCTTGTCCAAATTTCTAATATTTATCTTTCATGTCTAATGTTGATTTTCAATGATCTTTCTCGTGGTACAAATTCAAATCAGACCGAAATATACATGGTGAAAAGAAAGTTTTTCCACCTCCCCAGGGTAGTGTCAGAGAACGATCCGATGTGTGCCTTTCTAACTCCTTCTCACGTTTATAAAATTCTACATACGCATGAGTAAATGTAGACATTTATAATGAAGTCAGAACCGTATTACCGTGCAATGTGCCTCTTTTCCACTTAAAACACAGACATCTTTGTATGTCCGTGTGTTTAAAGAGTATTTATGTGGATGCAAAACGATGTACTTCCTTACTCCTTACCCAAAATGGGGCGACGGACATCCTTATCCCTTCAGCTTTGACCATTTATATGCACATTTCTGCAGGATACATTGAAAATAGGATTGTTTCACCTAAATCGCTTTTGATAGCTATCTCCAAACGGACTTCAGAAAATATTATAGTAATTTACACTTCTGTCAAAAGTGCATAAGAGTCTACGGCCACGCCACCCTGGACACACCCGATCTCATCTGATCTCAGAAGCTGAGCAGGGTCGGGCCTAGTTAGTACTCGGATGGGAGACCACCTAGGAAGACCAGGTGCTGTAGGCGTAAAAATAATAATAATAAAAAAATAATAGATTGTAAGCTGACAAGGTCCTTGCAATCTGTGAGGTCAACCAAAGGTTGCCTCGCCTAAAAGATGCAAAAATAAATAAACATTTTTTAAAAAGTGCACAAGAGTGCCCATTTTCCCAAATCTGCCTCCACGTTGGGTGTCACTAATATTAAAAAAATTTTTCATTCTTCTGTTGGGTGAAAAATACTATCTTATTCTTATTTTAATTTTTATTTTTTGAGTTTCTCTTCTTTTTCTTCCTTCCTTCCTTCCTTCCTTCCTTCCTTCCTTCCTTCCTTCCTTCCTTCCTTCCTTCCTTCCTTCCTTCTTTCTCTCTCTCTCTCTCTCTCTCTCTCTCTCTCTATCTCTCTCTCTCTCTCTCCCTCCCTCCCTCCCTCCCTCTTTCTTTTCTTTCTTTTCTCTCTTTTTATTTCTTGGGTTTCTTACAGTTAATTATTCTATGTTCTTTTGGTATCAGAAATGGCTATGAGTTATGACATCTATTTCTGATTTACTCACTGTATTTGGAAAGACAAAAGTAAATAAAAATGTTCTAGTATTTTCTATCTTAAGACCAAAAAAGCTTACTCCACTCTGCCTTATTTTTCTCTTTCTCTTTCAAAACAAATTCTCTGTGTGTGTTTCTTCTTGACATGGCTACGTAGGATAATCTCAAGTTTAATTTGCCCCGAATAGCGTTGTCCCCCTGGGCAAGGCTCCCCACCATCGTCCCGTCTCAGACCACAGACCGCCAGAGGAACGAGGCGAACGTCTTGGAGTTCTCTCTCATTCTTCTCTTGGGGCCCGGGCTCAGACCATTGATTTGAACTTGAGGAACACCCCCAAGTTTGTTCTGTCCCCACCGCTGCCTCCCTCGTGCGAGCCAGCACCAACACTCGCTGCTTCTCGGGAGTTCCTGCTTCCATCTGGCCATTGCCACACGGGACCCAGCATCGTCCTCCAAAAATATGAATCAAGTCACGTGTCCCCAACTCAGAATGCCCCACAGGTGTCCCAGCTCGCCTCAGATGAAATCCACTCTGCCCGGACTCACGTAGCTCCCTGTCGCTGCCCACTCTGTCCTCACCAAGGGCCTCTCCCTGCCCCTGCCCCTCCTACGTTCCAGCCACACTGTCCTTCTGCACACAGTCAAGGTCATTCCCACCCTGGGGCCCCTGCCAGCTCTTCCTTCCACCAGCATCCTCCTTCCCTGCGGCCGGCGCCATGATGTGCAAATCTCCGTCTGAGTGTCACTCTCTTTCCCGTCACCAGCTTCCAATTGTCACTCATCACTCTGTGATGTTTCTCAGTGGATGGATTTATGACTTATCTCTAAGCCCTAGGACAGTCACCTCCGTTCACTGTCCTGCTTCCCGTGCCTAGAGCGGGGCCTGGCCTAGGACCGTTCTGGATAAATGTCGAATTAACTAACGAATGGGCGGACACATTCCCTTGATACCTACACTTGCTTAGGACTATGGCTTTATTTTTGTGGTTTCCTCAGCCTGGGATTCACTAGTCTGTTCTTTCTGTTTGTTGTTGTTGTTTGTTTTTTTTTGAGATAATTTCTGAACTTCTGTCCTCGAGGCCAGTGCTGACGGAAAACCTTTCTCAGACCCTTAACCTGAAGTGACCTCTCCTTTGAATCCTTGCGGTGACTTTGCCTCTCGCCGACACGGACCCTTTGCTCCGTTTTTCATAGCCCTTTGCGGCTTGGTCTCATCTCCCCAGTGGAAGTTGAGAGCCTTTCTGATACAAACATTGGGTTTCTTGGCCCACAGCACCCAGCGAGGCGTCACCCAAACAGGAGCTAGGTGCTGGCGGGACATGCGTGTGTGTGCACCTGCTCTTGCTCTCGTAGAGCGTCAGAGCCCACCGGCTAAGATCGAACAGTTCCTGAGAGGGGGAGTGAGGATTGAGAAAAAAGGAGAGAGAGAGAGAGACAGAGACAGAAGATAGAGTCGGGAGGGCTCACAGTGAATACTGCGCCCCAAGTTTATTAAGCACAGCATATATATACCCTTGGACATGCAGGAGAAGCAACACCCACACATGTGCAAACGATTGCTGACCTTTACATAAGTTCTCCCAAAACATCCTTGTTCCTGTTTTGTCTCTTATTCCCTGGGGCAAGGAACGTTCAACTCTTTCCATTAAGCCAAACTTCCGCCTTCTGCAACAAACTATCCATTAAGCCAAACTTCCTTCTTCAGCAAACTTCCAGCTTGCAGGCAACTTTAACCCTGTCTGCAGGGCATTCAGCAAGAATGGCTCCCAGCAGCAGAGGTGCACAGCATTTTAGACAAATGCAAATGTTCCACGAAACAGGCTCTGATCTGCTTCTTGGTTTCAAAGCACACTCCGGCCTGGCCATTGGTCAGAGCTCGTGGGAGCTGCACTGGAGTGAGCAGGGAGACGAAGCGTGAGCTTGCCGGGCGCACGCTGCAGGTCAGCTCTGAGGACACTTGGTCCTAATTCCCTCCAAAACCACGGCTGCGCCTTCCTCCCAGCTCAGACCTCATCAGAACATCTTGGAAACGGTCCTCTGGCTTCTATTCTCCTTCCTTTGACAAACTCTGCCCGTCTCTCTGAGCATCTCCAAGGCCTGTCACATTTCTGGCTTCCCGATGAGCCGGGCTGCTGGTAGCTGACATCTCTGAATGGCCGAGGCTGGCGACACCCCCGCAGGGTGTCTGCGCGCCATCTCAATGACAAGGCCTGACACTCGGCTCCGCGTCCTCCTCTGGCTGGAAGGGACACGGAAGGGGACACCCACGGGTGGCCCTGTGGAAGGCGTGCCCCAGGGAAGGGTGAGGTCCCCTGCAAGGGCCCTCGGGTGGGTGAAAGTGACAGCCGACAGCTGGGCAGCAGCGGGCGGGAGAGGAGATGCTGTGGGGTTTCCGGGGCGTCCCCGAATTCTTACCAGGAGACGCTGCGTCCTGGACAGCAAGCACCCTCCCTGGGACAGGTCTCCCACGCTCGTCCGGCCACTCGCCCGGAGCGGAGCCTTCTCCTTGCTGCCGGAAGAGCCCGGGACGCTTGGTGGGACAGCTGACCCTAAGCGCATTCCTTGAAGAAAGCAGCATAGATCAGAAACAGGGTCCCCCCGCCCCGTTTCCTAATTTCCTTTGAATTACTCCACCGCCATGTGTCCGTCCAATGCTGTCATTTTATCTGCTACCAAGATGCCAACGATAAAACCGTTTTCTCCGACGCTGTCATTCTTTTAGGGCTTCCTACAGAACGTATCCTCCTTAAACGTGTCGTGGGATTGATTTTCGCGCTTCTTAATGCCGTGAGCTTTTCGCTTACGGCACAGTTTTTAGAGGAGCAGAGACGAGATTCAGGGGTCCTCGGCTCCCCGGCCGGATCAGTCGCTGTGGGGCATAGGGGGGTCACGGCTGCAGGGGTGGGGGAGGCGGAGGGAGGCAGGAGGGACACGGAGACTTCGTGAGTTTAAGGCCTTAGTGGACAATGACTGGCGAGTCTCACAAAAGCCCCGGAAGCGGGTGACAGTTTGCTTCCCCCTCATCCACCCACTCTACCGGGATTTTCTCCTTGTAAACTCCGCTGTGTCCCCCTTGTCATCTCGTCCAGGGACTTTGCCAGCCTGGAGGGACCGAGCGGGCTGGTGCACGAGGACACTGAAGAGATGCGTCTGCCAGTGAGGATGGGCTGGACGGCATCGGCCAGTGACGCCGGGCGGTGCAGGGGGGACCGTAGAAGCCCGACCCCCCGGTCCCAGTGTGGGGCTCCCAGGGGTGCACCGGGAGCTTGGCCGGAGGTGGGACGACGGTGACAACCTGACTCCGGCCGGGCTCACGTGCGTCGAGCGCAGCCACGAGCTGAGGGGTCAGGTTTGGCGGTTACCTCTCTCCATCCTTCCAAGGGGGCCGTCACCGTTCCCAGCCCACCGTAGAAAACCGCACGCTTAAAATGTACAGGGTCAGATGCCTTGCTCCAAAGGGCAGAGGTATCACATGGCTGATCTGAGATTCGAACCCAGGACTGTGCCCCGTAGATTGGTTACCGGCCTCGCTGGCCCGTGCCCACTCGAAGCGAGTAGCACCGTCCCCGTCACGACAACCAAACTAGTCCCCGAGTTCCCCCCCACCCCCCGGGAGGACCCCCGAGGGACAGCGAGGAAGCAGCGCCTTGCGGGAGATGGTGGCGTCGACCCCCGCGTGGCAGAGACGCGGGATCGGGGGGCAGGGGCGGGTCTCGGGCTGGGGACCGAGGAGCCTTCTCCAGGGAGGAAGAAAGCGCAGGACCCCCGAATGAGAGGTGTGAAAGTACTTAGAAGAAGAAGCCGTCCTTTATGCAAGAGTAGCTGCTGTTCGTTACAGGCTGAGTGTATCACGTCCGACGTTTCCAATGCGCCGCCAAACGGGATCTTTGCACTAACCCGTTTCACGCGCGCGAGCGCTGGGGCTCAGGGAGGAGCCGAGACCTGTGCAGGCGACAGCTTCGTCGCAGCAGCCACGACGTGCCTTCCCCGGCTCCTCGGCCGTCAGCATTCTAGAGACAGGTCGGGTCTCCGTGCCCGCTCTCCGTCCACGCTCTCCTGGGCTGGTCCAGACCCCGAAGGACTAGGACCAGGGAGCAGGCACTGCACGTTTAAGACAAAAGGGTCGTTTGTCGCCGAAGGGATAGAGATGGGAAGCAAGGCTCGTCGGGGGAACAGTCACTTCTGAAAGTGCCCACGTGACCCTTTTGTACAGAATTCTGCGTTTTCTTAAGGGGAATTCCCTGCCCACGGTCAAACCTTCACAGCGACTCCTGCCTCCTCCCTCAGGTCCAGCTTATACCAGCCCCCCCGACCCCAGTCCCTCGACAGCCCCAGCCCCGGGCTCCCTGCACCCCAGGCCACGAGGCAGGGCCTCTGGTGATGGTCCTTTCACCTCTAGAACCTTCTGGTCGGCTGCTGGCTGGCTCCCCTCCTCCCTCGGCCCCCACGGGCCCAGCACCTCTGCCCGGGACCATCTGTCCCTTTCTCCACGGCAGTGACCCCGACTTACCCCAGACTCCGCTCCTCCCGTTTGCCGTCTGGCCTCCCCTCCTGGGCGGCAGAGTCCACGGAGGTGAGAAGCCTCGTCCGCAGACCTCGGAGGGGTGTCTGGCACGTAGTAGGTGCTTTTCGAAGTAGTTTTGCGTCAGCGGTCGAGCTGCGGCGTGGCCAGGTGTGTGGGAAGGGTGTGCCCAGGTGTGCGCAGGAAGCCGAGCCCGTGGTGAGAACCCACCTGCCCCGGCCCCGAGCACCCCACCCACCTGCCCCGGGAGCCAGGGGGGCCCGGGAAGCCGGCCGCAGAGGTGACATGGCGCTTTCTCGAGCCGTCATCATGGTCTGCTGGGCCCTTGCAAGCGTGAAAAGAATAATCACATTTGGAAGAATAAAAGCGATTACTCCGTATTGCTTAATACATCTAATAACGGTTTCCTAAAGGATATCAAAATTTCCCTGCTTTTCACCTTGGTAAATGTCACTCGATCTATAACCTAATTACCTCCATTTTCCATTTAGAGAATTAATTCATTTTGAGGGCATAAAAAAAACTCAGCTGAGGAATTTTCCTTTCTGGCCAGAGACTCCGACGCTGAGATGGGTTCAAGGGCCTCTCAGTCCTCAGAGGTCAAGGGCAGGGCTTTGAAGCTGGCGAGATGGACTTCTCCTTGGTCCACCCGCTCCTTGAGCTTGACCTGAAGTCAGTATGAACAGATCCAAGATGCTCTTTCTCACTTTCAATTTCTTCCACAGGGCACTTGCTTGGTCTGAGCGGCAACAGAATGAGATGGGCAGGCGCCTCTGTGTCTTAATCTCTCCATGTTTAAAAAAAGGAAGAGAAATTAAATTACGTCAAGCACCTACTGTGTGCTGGGCATTCAGCTCAGCCTGCTGCCTATCTTTTCTTATTTCATTCCCCTCCCTTTGGCAGATAATAAATGAACAGATGGGTGGTGAACGCACAAATATTGTTTAACATGTAACGCATGCCTACAACCTTCCGAGTCTCGTGCGAAGTATTTTACATAAATTTTCCTGATTCGTGTAATGACTCTGGGAGGTAAGAATGGCAATTACACGATGAGCCTCATCGTCGAGGTGAGAACGTGGGTGTTTAGCGAAGGTGCGTGATTCGCCCAAATCGCTTCGCTGAGAAGCCACAGAGCCTGATTTCGAGGTAAATATTAGTTTTCCCTAGTTTAAACAAAGCAGACCATTTTTTTCCCCCCAGTTCCGTTTTCGAGATCGCCGAGCCAGTATGTGGCAAGCGGCACTGCCAAGGGTTTCTTCACCGTGGGACGGGACACACTCGTCTTCTTCGAGGGGGTTTCGTGCGGCCCGGGTGACGCCCCCCGTCCCACTGAGCTGACCCCGGGTGCGATGGCGGCAACGAGGCTGCAGGGCGGGACCACACGCCTCCGTGCAGCCTGCACCCCTTGAGCCACCGCCCGACCCCCATCCCCTGCGGGACGCTGCTCCCTGTCCTGCCCACGCGGGGCCGGGAGCCTCGATGAGGGGCGGGGGGCGGGGAACTGCATCACCGTGGTGTCTGGGGTCCCCGGGGCCCCGGGCGTGCAGAAACACAGAGCCCCCAGCCGGCAGGACATGGCAGGACGTCCGGGCTGAACTGGGAGCTCGGTGGACCGGTGTTTTCCTTTGAGGAGAAGCGTACCCCGTCTGCGGGAGGCTGGTAACGCGCCCCCTCCGAGGGCAGCCCCCCACTCTAAATTCTGGCTTGCGGGGCCCAGCTCGCTCCCCGCCCGGCGGCGCAAGTGCCAGTGCTGGCGTCCAGGCTCGGAGCGGGGGCCAGCGGGGGCCAGTGGAGCTGTGCCAGCCACCGGCCGCCCACCCAGCCCAGCCCAGGCGGGGCGCCCAGCCACCCGCTCACCGGGGCCGGCACTCAGGGCTGCCCTCGCACCCCCGCTCCGATCCCTCCCCCCTTTACTGACATTTGTCCTGAACCCTCTCGTAATGCGGACACATGGTTCATTAGGACAGCCTTAACGAGCTGATAATTAGGCTGGTGGGAGGTGGCGAGAGGGGAGGGGACAGAAACACCGGACTCAGAGAAAGTCGGGGCGCGGGGCACGGGCGGGAGGGGCGTCGCCAACAGCCCTGAGGGAGCTTCTTGTCAACAAAACGGATCACGCTCGCTCGCGGGCAGCAAAGCTTTCAAACGTCCTTCCCGGCAAAACACCAGGCTGTGCTTCTCCTCCGGCTGGGTGGTCGTCTCATGAACATAAAAAGCGCACGCGTCATCCAGAGCACAGCGACACGTGTCTCGAAAGCGTGGCCCCCCGTGGTCTGTAGACAAAGAGTGACGCGGGCTCCGCTTCACCATCACGGAGACGGTGAGCCCGCGGCCCAGGCGTCCACGCGGCGGACCTGGGCGGCCACGGCAGGCGCCCGTGCGAGCTCCAGCCTCCCGTTCGTCTTTTTAAAAGGAAAACACTGAACATCAAAATACAAATGGATATAGAAGAGAAAGAGATACATCCTTGAGAAATCCTGCTCGTTTTCATCCGGGAAAACTGCCCGCCGAGCCTCACAACGTGCAGAAGAGGGCACGGCGTTCATAGTGGACCGACGGACGGACGGACGGATGGACGGACGGACGGACGGAGTCGCCACCGCTCGGAACGAGGGATTTTTTCTCGCTTTGCTGGAGTCGGCGCTTCTCCGGGTCGACGTGCGGGAGGCAGACAGACGGATGTCCGCACCGGCACCGTCTCGATGG
Organism: Macroglossus sobrinus; assembly: GCA_004027375.1. Classification (NCBI taxonomy): domain Eukaryota; kingdom Metazoa; phylum Chordata; class Mammalia; order Chiroptera; family Pteropodidae; genus Macroglossus; species Macroglossus sobrinus. Next base: position 10,090 of record PVKZ01009655.1, read on the forward strand.
AGGTCGGAGTCACTCTGAGGCGTGGCCTCCGTGGAGCTGGGCGCGTGGGGCCCGTGGCCTGGGCTGGGCCGCGGCCGGGCTGCGAGCACGAGAGCCGAGGGGAGCGGAGGCACGGGGCTCTCTCACCGGAGCCACAGAGTCCAGGCCGCGCGGCGGGGGCCGGGGGCCGCGTCGCCCGCTTGGGGGCCGGGAGAGGGTGGTGGTC
>PVKZ01009656.1:0-10331 GCA_004027375.1 Macroglossus sobrinus
TCCTTCCTTCCTTCCTTCCTTCCTTCCTTCCTTCCTTCCTTCCTTCCTTCCTTCCTTTACTTTTTGTTCTCTATTTTATTTTCACTCTAATTTTTATTATTTTATTTTTTCTACTGACTTTCAGTTTTGTTTGTTCTTTTTTTTAGATCTTGAAGGTGTAATGATAAATTGTTTATTTGAGATTTTTGTTATTGAGGTAGGTCTATAATGCTATAAATTTCTCTTTTAATATCACTTTTACTTCATTCCCCAAATTTTGGTATATTATTTTTCTTTTTCATTTGTCTCTATGTATCTTTTGATCTCTTTTTTTCTTCTTTGACCAAGTAAGTTGTTCAGTAGCATGTTGTTTAATCTTCACATATTTGTTGTTTTTCCAGCTTTCTTCTTGTAGTTGATTTCCAGTATTATACTGTTGTGGTCAGAAAAATATCCTTGGTATAATTTCAGTCTTCTTAAGTTTACTGAGATTAGTTTTGTGTTCCAGCATGTTCCATGTGCACTCGAGAAGGATGTGTATTCAGTTTTTTGAAGATGAGAAGTTCTATAAATATCAATTAAGTAAATTTAATCGAATGTGTCATTTAAGGCTGATATTTTCTTATTGGTTTTCTGTCTAGATGATCTATCTATTGCTCTAAGTGGGGTAGTCAACTCTCCTACTATAATTGTATTTTTGTCAGTTTCTCCCTTTAGGTCTATTAGTAATTGCTTTATTTATTTTGCTGCTTTCAGGTTAGGTACATATATATTAATAAGTATGTCTTCTTGAGGAAGTGTCATTATCATTATAAAATGTTCATTTTTGTCTCTTGTTACTTTTTTCATTTGGAAATTTATTTTGTCTGATATAAGTGTGGTTATACCCACTTTTCTCTCGATGCCATTTGTTCGGAGTATCTCCTTTATGTATTTTTTAAATGGCTATTTCAAATGGAAATATTTGTGGAATATGTTTATGTGTCTCTGCTTTATTCAACGGAAGCTATTGGGCAGAATTTAATTTTTTCAAATGATTCTAGTTTATCATTATGGAACAACTAATGTTTGCTGAAATTCAATTATATCAGTTGGTTATTACTTGGTAAGAAATATACCAACATTCAGTGGCTTAAACCAATATAATTATACTATTGTATATGTATCTACACATATGTTACAGCAGTTCTGTTGATCTGGGCTGGACCCAGCTAAGCTGCACAGGACTTGCTCTTGCATTTCTAGTCAGCTAGAGGGTCTGCTGGATGTTGGGAAATCTAAGATGGTCATAACTGGTATAATTCATTTCTGCTCTCTGTGGCATCTCATCCTCAATCAGACTAGCCCAGGTTTGTTCATGTGTCACTGGCAGGAATACACAAGAATCTGGAATACACAAGGCTTCTTGAGACCTCCCTCAGAATAGGCACCGTCACTTCCATTGCATTATTTTGGCCAAAGTAGTCATGATGTTAGCCCAGTTTCAGGGGATGGAGAAGTAAATTCTACATTTGATGGAATTGCTGCAAAGTCATATTGCAAAGGGTACAGATATAGGAAGGGTTGTAAACATGGGTCTGTTTCTTACAAACTACTTACTACAACATCATAAAAAAAGAATGAGCTCCAGAAGTCTCAGCTCCTGATGCTAACTGACCTCAGATGTGTGACCTTTGAGCCCTACTACTTGTATTTGAGGGGTATGTGTGTCCCTTTCTTTTCTTCAAGTTTTTTATGTTAACTTTGTTGTTGACATATCTGCTTCTCACAGCTATTTAACTATGTACCTCTCTTTAAATTTTACTTTAACTCTCTTGATTGGAAACCAGTTGACCAATATCTGTTAGGAATCTGTGAAAACAAGTATCAGAAAGTTTTATGGTGTGAGAAGCTCTCTTGTTGAAGATGCATTTTCACAACTTGGAAGCTTAGCTTTTTGCTGCTAGAAGATATTGTAGACAGATGTGTTTCTAGACTATTAGGGCAAGGTTCTAAATAAGAGAAGTGTTACTATATTGTTTTATTTCCCATAAATGAACACATTTTATGTATTTCACAGTGAATTCTAACAGGAAGGACTGGAATGGTGCTCATGTTTTTTCACACCTGTCTATCCCCAGGTCCTAGTACATAATCAAGGGCTCATTCTAGGTAGAATGAATGCACAGATGTTTGTAGTACTTTTAAACTTAAGCAGACTGTGAAAATCACCAGTGTTTTCTGTGTTCTTAAAAAAAAATGAAGGTAATACTTCCTTGCCTCTGAGGGGTATTATAAAGATTAACTAATGTCAGGAATGGGCTTTGATATGCCTAGATGAAGGGCATCACATAACTATAATGTTTTATTGTTATAATACCATATAATGCTTTTTGAGACATCTAGCTTATATATTTTCCATACAATTAATCCATAAATCATATATAAAATGTATCAAATCCAAAAGCAATAGCTCTGACCTTAGAATTGCTGCAGCTGTAGTTTTATGATATACTACCTACACATAAGCAGTACTCTGAAGTATATAAAGTGTGCTTCCATATATTCTAAGTATGCAAACACTTAAAACAAATGACTGTGTACTTAAAAAAAAACAATTTCAAGTTTTTCATATGGAATTATAAGTATTTTTCAGATATTGTCACAAATCCTGAAAATTTTGGTTATTTTCACTAATTCATATGAAATACTCACTATTCACTTCAAAATGTTCAGTAGAATTGCCTTATGATTTATTTTTTTGAAAGGTGATCTCTGTGTCCTGATGTTTCTGCTTAATAGCTGGGTACATACAGAGCTGTTAATGTTCTCAGAGCTTTTAATAAAATGTCAGCATACTTAATCTTTTTGTTACATCTTTGTTTTATGTCATCAACATGGCAAATGTAATATTCACAATTTTTCAGAGAAACACTCATTTCTCCTCCTCATTTACCTTATCAAACTTATGAGTAACTAACTGTAAATGATGGAAATATATTATCATTACCAGTATTGCCAGAGTGATTATTTACTTCAATATCTGTGAAGGAATATTACAGCTTTCTGTATGATTTTCAAAAACATAAAAAGACATATCTGTCAGAAGTAGACTTTTACTTAAATAGAGTTATTTTCAGAGACATCCAACTGCTGTATAGTGTCTGTAGAACATTATTCTGCAAGCATTAAATCAGAATGGTGTGTGCATTCCTTTCCCAGAGGGACTTAGCTGAGTAGGAGAATATCATTGAAAGGGTATCTCTATCACAGATGCAAGATAACCTTTAAATATTTGCATAGTGTAATACCAGCCAGAAGGTTTAGAAGGACAATTACTCATCACCACTGGATTCTACAGTGTCTGGGCTGAACCTTCTCTTTCTACTTCCATCCTATTTGATTGAGATCAAGACCATTTGATATGAATTACTCAAAAATTGCTCACATCACTCCTATTTTTTCCTCCTTCTCTGAGAAAAAAAATATAGTTATAATACTCTACTGTCCATGAAACATCTAGTTTTCTTAGTAAATAATTTTTCTGACTCTGTTTTTTCAAAGCCTTTATACATTGGTTGGAGTAACTACTTATTCTTTATATTAACATTATTTTAGCTAAGTTTTTTTCCCAGTGGATTTTAAGCAATCTGAGGACAGCTATGGTATCTTACATATCTGTTTCTGATATCGTTTGTATAATTCTGATAATTGCTTTCTACATAGAAGTTACTTAAAACTGAATCAAATTAAATTTATATATGTGATTATTATAAATAGTACTGTAATACTATTTATATAGTACTTAAGTAGTACTACACATACTGTTAAAAATACTTAATACAGAAAGAAATATTTTATATTCTGGGTACTATTTCAACTCTAAATATTTTATACTTATATATTTTAATAATCTAAATATAAATAGATACTATATTCTTTTACATAGACTAATGAAAAAACACATGAAAATGGTGCTCATGTATTTTGAGCTGTGTATGTGTGTGTGTGTGTATGTGTGTGTGTGCACGCTCATGTATAATGCTATGGGTACTGTACTTTTGTTTAAAAAAGACAGGCCTTTATGAATCCAGTTTATGTTTTCATGTAAGTGCACTCTGCTAATTTATTTTTCACACTTCTGTATCTGAGAGAAGTTCTTATTTTTATTTCCCAACAAGTCTTGACCTGGCAGGGGGCCACCACAATTTTTAATTTTTCCCCTTTTCTCTTTATCTCTTAAAAAGATGAATATGGATTTATCTAACTTAAATACCTTCTGCACTAACAAGCTGTTTCTTAAGATACATTTTTTTCTCACGTGTTCTCAATTGTGTGATGAGGTAGTATAAATAGTGTAGTTTGTAATAGCTTTATGTCTTAGAGTATATGGAAAAGGTTATTCAGAGGACATTAAAAATAACTTTAAGAATGTCAAGAAGTATGTTTTATCAGGGATGATGGATAAAATGAAATTTGTATTGGTCATATTACCTCTGAGAAGGATAATAGCAAATGTTCTTATGTATGCATTAAGATAGTCATCTTATTTAATGCTTAAGAAAAACAAAAATGTTTTGTTGATCTGTCTTTGGAGAATCAACCAGAACATTTTTTAACCTTGTAAAATTTTAATACAGAATAGAGTTCTGACCCCAATTTTTTTATTTCACTCTGCATTTTAGGGCCAAAATGGTCATATGGGTATCACTCAGTTTGGAATTTAAAGGGCCATGTATCCTTAAAAATGTCCATTCTGAAGAATGTTACAGGATTTTTGAAGTTCTTGGAGTGGAGGTTGATCGAGATATTTGACATGTACTCTATGAGATTTTTAAGCATCTTACTGAAATTTCCTCATTCAAAATCACTACAGAGAAGGGGCAGAGAACCAAATGGTCATGTTCAAAGCTACCTGATGAAAATAAATCATTTATCTTTGCTGGCCAGAGATTTTTACTGCCCTTTCATGGACAGTTTGCACTGCTGATGACCCCTTACCTTGGAATGGAGTCACCACTGCCCTTGGTCACTCACCATTGATTGCCCTTAACCACTAACGAGGACCTTTGCTGGGCCCATTTCCATAGTCTCTTCATTTAGACTAGATAGGGAAGTTGAGTTATACTTGACCTACATCTACTTTGTTGGGGAAGTTGGATTTTTTTTAGCTAGTGTTTCTGTGGGGAAGGTAAGATTAATTTTTTTTGAGCATGTGAATAGAGTCCATTTAATGTAAGAAAAGGAATTCTGCAGAAAAGAAATGATGGCAGGGTTTTTCTCCACAACTGCAATTTTGTGCCTTGTCCCTCTGTTCTGCATAGCAGGATACACTGGAGAATCGGCTGTCAAAACAACTGTGAGGTCAATAAAATCTGGTGTGCTTTTCTGAAGGATAGAAAGGTGTTATTAAGTTAACAAGTACCCAGAGTCATATAACTAGAAAGTCAAGGAGCCACAGTTCAAATGCAGGCTGTCTGATTTAAAAGTCCAGGTTATGTCTATAGCAGAGGATGAAGAAAATAAAAGCAGACATTAATGAAGTAGAACTGAAATGTATGTGGAGAGGTTGTTCTGAAAACTTGTTTATTTAAAGTTAATAAAAATGGGGTAAAGGCGAAACACACAATCACATAAACATTACTTTGGGCAGCCAAATGTTGGACTTAGAATGCTGAGAGACACCGCACTTTATACTTCTTCTTTAAAATACATATTTTAAAGATGTGGAACACAGGGACGGAGTTCAGAATCTTGACTCTCTGTCCTGTTTTCCCCCTTATTACTACTGGGATCCTGGATAGGTAATGTGGCTTCTTTGTAAAATGGACAAGTCAGCTACCTCCCAGGATTTTTCTTAGAATTTAATGATATAGTGCAGATCAGTGATTCTCAATTGTGACAATATCCCCAGGGAACATTTGACCATGTCTGGAGACATGGTCACAAGTTGAGGTGGAGGAGTGCAACTGCCATTTAATAAGTGGAAGCCAAAGATGCTTCTAGACCTACAATGCACAGGAAAGCCCTTCATGACAAAGAATTATCTTCACCAAATGTCAGATGCTGAACTTGAGATCAATACATGTGTAGATCAAGAGCTTGGTAATGGACAACATCTCCTACATGGACCTGTTATTCAGTCAGAGTTTTCTGTGTGCCTGGCACTGTGTCAAGAGCTTTACATACATCTCACAAGCCTACAGATTGCAATGATTGAAGATTAATGCAAAAAAATCTACCTATGGTGACAGAGTACTAAAGGGCAAAAACAAGATTTGGATTAAATTCTATATAGCTCCAAAGCATTTCCTACAAATCTGCTTTCTCTTAAAGTAGTTACTGTCATTGGCTCTGCTTTAGATATTTGGAAGAATAAATAAACATAAGCATGTAAGGCTAGTTTGTCAGACACTGTGAGCAGAGCTCTGCCCACTGTACTGTTTCTTCTGTCCACTTACCATGCCCAGATGGTCAGAGAAGGTGTTGTAGCTGGCTGCTATTGTTCCTCTATTTCTTCTTTCTACTCAGGCCAGGCTACCAGACTGCTGCCAAAATGTTCATATCGGCAATCATCCCCACAGTAGAGCAAAAGGTTTGTAAGCACCATAGAAATGCCTTACTTCCATTGCTTATAGCAATTGGCATGAGAAGAAGCAGGTCAAAGAGAATAGTGCTGTTTCACCCCCAGAAGGGACTCTTCAGTGAGAACTCCAAAGGCTGGACATTATTTACAAATGTGTTCCAATGGAGAGGTGGACAGGAACTATGGAATCACTGCCCCCTCCCCCAAGACTGAGTATAAAAGCTAATTTCAACTCTTTTCTTCCCTTAGGTGAGCTGTCAAAGAGGTAGTGTCACCTTTATCTTGTACCCAGTCAATGAATCACCTAACATAGCCCATGGTTTATGTGATCAGCTGGAAATAAGTAAAGGAAAGGGACTCATACGTGGACTACATCTGTCATGAACAGAATAATAATAAAAAAAACCCTTAAATCTTAATGTAGAAGTGTGGATTTCAATTACAGTAGTTCCACTTATCTGCTGTTTGTGTCCTACAATTTCAGGTTCTCATGGTCAACCATATTCTAAGAAGATTAATGTAAAATTCCAGAAATCAACATTCTTAAGTTTTAAATTGTATACCATTCTGAGTAGCATGATGAAATCCCATATGTCCTGCTCAGTCCCTCCTGGGCCATGACTCATCCCTTTGTCCAGTGTCTTTATGTTATACACATTTCTCACCCATTAGTTTCCTGCCAGTTTATCAGATCAACTGTCGAGGTATCACAGAGCTTGTGTTCAAATGACTCTTATTTAACTTAGTTATGGCCCCCAAAGTGACAATTCACCAAAGAGAAGGTGTAAAGTGCTTCCTTTACGTGAAAGGTGAATACAATATAATAAGATATCTTGAGAGAGAGAGAGAGACCACATTCACAGAACTTTTATTACAGAATATTGTTATAATGATTCCATTTTATTATTAGTTATTGTTGTTAATCTCTTACTGTGCCTAATTTATAAATTAAACTTTATCATAGGTAAGTACGTATAGGTAATGACATAGTATACACACGGTTCAGTAGTACCTGTGGTTTCAGGCATCTACTGGGGGTCTTGGTACATATTCCTTGTGGATAAGGAGGACCACTGTGTTTCCAAGTGGTATAGGCATTTGATAATGTGTTTCATCAGGTAGGAATTATGCAGTGTTCAGACTAATTCTCTGAAATCACAAGAAAGATAAAGAATTCTCATAGCATTTATAGTAAGTTAGTACCCAGGGAGTAAAATGTTATGGTCCACATTAAATTTCCATATCTAGACCACGAATTAAGTATTGATTTTTGGAGAACAGGGATATAACAGAGGGTAGCTCACTTTCTAAAATGATAATGAATGTAAAATAATCATTTTATGGATGATTCAGAAATACTTTTCTGTGTTTCATCAATTTGTGTGTGGTCTCTGTGTGGAGAAAACTAAAGTTTCTGATGTGCTGGTTATCAGTAAATTGATGTATATATTCAGAAGCACAATATTTTAACTAAGGAGGATAGTTATACATTTGCCAGTGTAGAAAGAAACTTTCTTCGGGGTATTGGTGATGGGCTAGGATGGAGAATGCAGATAAGCCGAACCTTCTGTCCTTGAGGCAGTGCAAATTAGGGATGGATATTGAACTGTACTAAGAGAATATACTAAGATGTTAATGGAAGCAATTGGCAACATCATATATATGATTGTGTATGTATGTGTATACATATATGTACACCCACACAAACTCATAAACATATATAACTCTACTATTATAACATAATACATAATGTTATGCTATCATATTACATATATATTTACATATAATGCATAACAAATATATATATATAATAAAATATATGAAGTATATAATGCATAAGAAATAGAACTGACTTAAACATAGATAATATGTTAATGTAATATTAATATTACATATAGTATATATTTCATACAATCTATAATATGAAGTTAATATAATTATATAAATATATATAAATCACTTCTGTTTATTTTGTATTATTACAGAATATTGGATTCATGTAATGTTCTTGGCATTGCATGTATAGTCAATAAAGCTGTGTTCTGAACTTGGAATCGATGGTTGCATAGCTGTAAGTCACTAACATGTGGCCAGTAAAATACATCTTGTCATATTCTGAAGTAAAACTCAGCACAGCATAAGCTATGTTTGAAAAGATATAGAAAATCTAAGGCTAGAGGATGTGGACCATATGCAGGACCCGTTTTATTGGGCTGTAAATTAGTGGCATGTCTAATGAATGCTCTGCATTGGTTTGTGTCTTGCCAGCATTAACCCTGGTCGCTATTCTATGCATGTTGATTTCCTGTCTTAGGTCTTTGAAGGCGCTCAGCTAACACCTAACAAACATGCGGTCTCTGCTGTGTGTGCATTTTATATTCATTTCCTTCTTTGTGAATTGGTGGTAGATCTTAGACTCATTACTTTGTATGGTTGTGTGTTCAGATCCAGGGAGGGATGTAAGTGCTAGCCTCTGGATTGGAAGTTGCATTTTAACTTCAACTTTGCAATGTGGATTATAAAATTAAAAATTATAAAAATGTTTAATTTATAATTTTGTGTTATCTATAACCATTAAGGTTAAAAAATATGATCAGTTCTCTCATCTGACAAGAGAAAAAAATGATCACACATACAAAATATTTTCTTTATTTTTTTTTTCTCCAGTGAAAGAGTGGCATAAGAAAAAAAGTTTGTGAACTTTTGCACACTAGGGACAAATTCTCAGGAATCCACGATGTATATTAAAAGCATTGAGAAGTCCTTTAAAGAAGAGAAGTCCTTTAAATTTTAATTCTGCATTCTTCCCAAATTTACCTAATAACAGGGTTCCTTCCTGCCTATTGATCTCAGAGAATGATATCATTACACTGGAAATATTTTAGGAATTCCCAAATGATGCTATGTTATCTTCTTTTGGAATTGGATGAGGTGATTAGTCCTGGAAAGGCAGGGAGGCAACACGGTACTTCCTTGTCCCCAGAAGGTGTTAAAAATCAGTTTTTTTCTTTATTATTTTTGTACTAGCATTGTCTATTAAGTGATGAATGCTACCTTATTATAATTATTATTTTCATTCTGTTAATATAAACTACCCTCATAACTCAAATGACATTTTTTCAATTTATTTTATTGTAAGTTGAATTCTCACCAAGTGCTCTGAGAAATTCCAATTATTCAGGTTGGTGAGAGGGGATGGAGAGAACATGGGGAGGCTGAAAAGAGTTGACACAAGCTGCAGGCCACTGCCATGTGCTCACCCAGCTAGAAAAGTATAATGAGGATAGATTTCCTTAGTGCGCTATTGAACAAAGAACTTGAATGTCCTTTGGGGCTGTCAGCCCCTGTGCTAGTGAGGGATGTATTTATTATTACTTCTCTGATTCTCTAATTATTATACATGGTGGTGATTAACAGTGTGTTCTCATCTTGGCTAAAAAGTTATGTAAGAAATACAGGTTTATTTTGAGCTCATCTCACCACCATGTTCTCTTATTTACTTATTTATTTTTTGCTGGGAGGTCCTCCTTAGCCACATCAGTTCACAATGGTCACTACTTAGAAGGTCCTTATTCCTGATAAATTGGCTGGGACTCTCTCTAGAACTTCCGTGTGTTGCTCTGTCCTTTGTGCAGCTTTCCCATTGTGCTCAGCACTAGGATCTCTAAGACAGACTCAGTGGCCTTGGCCTCCTCTGTTTGGCCTCTCCAGGCTGCCATTTTCTCTCTGAAGAGCAAGATGCAGTCTCAGTCTCCTTCTCTCTCTCTCTCTCTCTCTCTCTCTCCCC
>PVKZ01009657.1:0-10276 GCA_004027375.1 Macroglossus sobrinus
GAACAGAAGCCTAATTCATCATTACATCAGGTTCAGTAAATGCTAGTTTGATATACTAATTCTTACCATTTTAAAAACAGCTTTGATGATAAGAAATTCACAGTGAGCCTTGTAAATATGTGTCTAGTTCTAAAACGGTACACTATGACTCAGTGGCTTTGCTTTTGCGTTTTCTGTGAAGGAAATAACCACGGAGAAGCAAGACATTTATCTCCCGAGATGTTCCTCGCGGCAATATTTATAACTGTTGAAAAATTGGAAACCAACTAAATGTTGACTAATAGAGGCACAGTAAAATAAATGATGCTATACCCATATGATAAAACAGCACGTAGCTTTTAAAAATTATGTTGTCGAAGAATATTCAAATGTATGGAAAATATTCAGGATATACTTGTTAAATGAAAAAGCAGACTTCAAAACAGTATGTGAAATTCTGAACTCCGTCTGTGGGGGATAAACAACAGCCAGTGAGGGGCGTGGGCCCCGGAGACGGATGAAATGTGGGGGGCCGTCCCGCGACCACCCGGAGGCAGCACCGTAGGTGAAAAACCACCGGACCTTAGAGCCCCTTGTGCAAAATGTAGATTCTAGTAATTCCCTCCTCAGAGGCATCCCGGTAAAACGCTGTCCCCGTCCTTCCGTACAGCACACCCGGCAGGTGGCCCTCCGAACTCTCCCGGACTCCGCCTGCAGTGACGGGGCTCGTCCCCACCTCCTGCAGTGATCCCCGTCACCGCAAATGACACTTCAGTCACGGAACCCACCCCGATGCTTGTTTTCTCAGCGTGGGGCCTTGCGTCCCCATGGTCATTACCGGCGAAAGGGCGGTGGACGTCGGATGGGTGTGTGCGGTCACTGCTGGGGTTCCGCGTCTCTTCCGAATCCCCCGGAAACCCTTGTCAGTGGTCCCTGGAGCCATCAGCAGACTGGCACAGGAGTGACCCGCTGGCAGTCAGTCGCCCCGGGGTCCACGATCAGGGGCAAAGGACAGACCGGGGCAAAGCTTGGTTATACAAAGGAAAGTGAACGGGACCCCAGAAGGGAGGGGTTCTACAAATAGAGTGACCCCCAAAAACGCCGAGTGCAGGATCTGACGCCAACTGGGACATCAAGAAATGCTCAGAAAATCAGCCCAGCCCTGCCACCAGGGAGCGGGGGGCCTTGGGCACGTGGCTGTGCCCCAGGTTTCAGCTCCCTTGGCTGAGAAGGAGACGTGGGAACGAGCCGAGGTCCCAGCATCTTTTCAGGGCAGGTGGTCCTTTATTTAAATGCCCTCCGATGCCAAAGGGCAGGCAAGGGGCCGAATGAACAGGGAAAGACACTGTCGGGAGGCTGGGGGGCTGGGCCCCCGCCGTGTGCACCCCGGGGCTGTGAGGCTCCCTGGAGACCAGCTTCCTCTTCCTTACACCATGAAATCAGCCCCGCAGAGCCCCGCGCCCAGCCGGGGTGGCAACAAGCCACACGCCCGGCCATGGACGCGTGGACCAGCGCGCTGAGGCGTGTTCACGGGAAGGGACATTACCCGGTCACAGATAGCGCCTCATGGTGGGGACAGAGCTGAAGACCGTGCTGAGGAGCGAAGCCGCAGGAGGTGACAAAGCCACACACACACCATCTGGTTCTGCATACATGAAACACCCGGGACGGGCAAATCCTTAGGGACAGACCCCAGAGCGGTGGTCGCCAGAGGCGGGGGGAGGAGGACAGGGGGGGGGCGGGGCGCCGACAGCTCAAGGGTGCAGGTTTCCTTGTGGGGCGCCAAGAATGTTCTGGAACTGAGTAGGGGTGGGGGCTGACAACACAGTGAACCCGCTAAATAAAATCGTTCCATTTAAATGCAAAATCGTTCACTTTCAAACGGTTAATTTTATTTTATGTAAATTTTAGTGCGATAAGAGAACCCCAAACAAAATAACAGCAACACCTACACCCCGGGGGGGAATAATGTTCCCGGAACGTGCAGAGCATGATTGAGTTCTGCTCTGCCCCGTGGGGCCCCGCCACCTGCGGGGACAGCCGCCCGTCTGTCGATCTGTCCGCAGGAACTAGACCTTGGCCGCTAGACCCCGAGCTGTTCGCTGCCCAGACGGCCGCCCTTCCTCTGCCCGGGCACATGAGTCCTGGGGCCAGCGGCCGCTCGGGGCTCCGGGGGGAGGTCCTGGGGTTGTGGCAGCCCCCATGTCCCAGTCCCAGCCACGGCACCGGCTCCTCCCTGGTCAGCACTGTGCTCACAGCGAGTGCTCCACGCACCTGCCCCAGGCTGGCGTACACCTGGCAGCTGGGCGCGGCAGCCTGCATGCAGGTGTGGGGACCGGCTTCGCGCTGCCAACACACGATTGCCAAGCACCCACTCTGGGTCCCCCTGCTGACCCTGGAGGTGGACAGCCCCGGCTGGGGGCCACAGAGCAGGGAGCTCACAGCCCAACGCGTGAGACGGGCTTCCTATTGGGGCCACTGTCACTCAGCCTCCCGAGCTTTCCAGGATTGGGCGGAGGGCTGGGGGTGCACTGTGAGTCCAGTCTGTGTGTGTGTGTGTGCATGTGTGTGCATGTGTACACACGTGTGTGCACATGTGTGTGCATGTGTGTCTGTGTGCACGCATGTGTGTGCATATGTGTGCATGTGTGTGTATGTGTGTGCATATGTGTGCATGTGTGCGTGTCTGTGCATGTGTGGGGCATGCATGTGTGCCTGTGCATGTGTGTGAGTGCACATGTGCATGTGTGTGCATGTGTGTGCTCCCGTGTGTGTGCACGCATGTGCATGTGCATGCATGCACACGTGTGTATCTGTTCATGTGTGTCTGTGTGGGTGTGCGTGTGTGCGCATGTGCACGCACGTGTGCATGTGTGTGTGCTGCGCATGTGCGCGCGTGTGTATGTGTGTGTCTGCATGTGTGTGTCTGTGCATATGCATGTGTGTGCATGCGTATGTGTCTATGCATGTGTGTCTATGTGTGTGCATGTGTGTGCACGCACGTGTGTGTATACGTGTGCATGTGTGTGCATGTATGTGTCTGTGCATGTGTGTCTGTGTGTGCGTATGTGTGCGTGTGGCTGTGCATGTGTGCACGTGTGTGTGGGTGTGTGTATCTGCATGTGTGTGTCTGTGCTTATGCATGTGTGTGCATGTGCAACTGTGCATGTGTGTCTGTGTGCACACGTGTGTACATGTGTGCGTGTGCATGTGTCTGTGCATGTGTGTGTCTATGCGTGTGTGTGCGTGCACACGTGCGTGTGTGTGAATGCACGTGTGTCTGTGCGTGTGTGTGTCTATGAGTGCACGCATCTCTCAGCTCTCCTTCATCCCCTTTCCTTGCTGGCCCGGCCCCTTCCACGCCTCGGCCGCCGTGGAAAGCGCTGTGTGCACACGCGGGCGTGGCCGTCCCTTCGAGAATTCATCTCATTTCCTCTGCACGGAAGGAGATGGAAGTGGGATGGCGGCTTCTCCGGGCAGCTCTGTGTTTCATTTCCCGGGGAGTCCCCTCTCCGCGTGTCCACAGCGGCCGGCCTGTTGACAGTCCCAGTGTCACGGCGTGAGGGTCCCTGTCACACCCTCTCAGCGGTGACGACGTGCCTCTTTCTGATGACGGCCGCTCTGACCGGTGTGAGGGGCCATTTATTTCCCTATGGTTCGCGTGCGTCTGCTTCTCCCCGATGGCGAGTGGCGTGCAGCCTCTCGTCACATGCCTGGTGGCCGTTTCCGTGTCTTCTTCAGGACACAATCGCTTCAGTGCCTCTGCCCGTTTGTAAATCAGACTGCGGTTTTTTCCTGTTTTGTGTTTTGTTTTTTCATTCTTGCTCTTCCGTTGGGTGCGTTCCCAATCTATGCTCGATATTAACCTCTTATCGGAGATCTGATTTGCAAACATTCTCCCGTCCGTAGTTTTAATGCATCTATAAATACACGTTTTAATTTTCCTTTTGCAGAAGCTGACACTGCGGTCGGTCACTGGCAACCGACGACACTCCACCAGCAGCCACGTCACACTCCGGGATGCAGGAGTTTGCCACCTTAAAAAACACTTAGTGACTTTTTCAAACATTCACATGAGCTGACTGAGGCTCAATTAAATGATTCACGTAAACGTCTCTGGAATGGCACGTGTGACAGGCACGCAAACCCCGGGCCATCCGCACTCTCTGTGACGTGCGACCGGGAGCCGGTCCCTGAGCCGACGTGGTCGGGGAGTGACGGCAGCGAGCACCCCGCTTTGTGGGGGGACCTCATTCTTCTTCGTCGGTTGATTTTTGCCTCAGAGTCCGAACTCTGGCCAATAATTCGCATGCACCTGACCACACAGCTTCATCTTCCGTCTGGATTTCTTCCTCCCGTTTCCGAATCAGGAGTTCTCTTCAAACCCACCGTGAGTCCGGTCTGCTGGGGACAGTTTGTTCCTGGCCGCAGCCGGGGGCGAGCAGCAGCTGGGCGGGCCCGGGTGAGCAATCAGGAGCCCGAAGGACCCCGCCCAGGCGTCAGGGTCACTGTCAGATGCGTTTCCATCACAGATCCCGCCTCATTCTCCGAGTATAACGGGGACATTTAACTCCAAAGCCAGTTCACAATGAGCCATTTCCTGCAGGGAAACGCAGACCTACAAAGGAGCCCTGGAAATGTCCCTGGCAACGGCCCTGGGCCGAAGGGTGACTGGTTCCCCACTGGCCAGGACACTCTGCCGGAGGCCAGTCCCCACCCGCTCTCCTGGCCAGCTCTGAGCCCACAGTCCGCGATTACAAAGCCGCTGGCAGCATCTTCTCATGTGTCTGCCACAGCGGGGACGGTGGCGGTGTCTGTGTTTGCGGACGAGGACGCGGAGGCAGGAGACACAGCTAATCCACGCGGGCCGTCGTGGTCACTAGCGCCTGCTGCAGCCGGGAATCCTGAGATGAAAGGGACCAGAATGTTCCACCCGGAAATACGCCGCTTTGGGGGAAAAAAAAAAAAAAAGATGATTCTGAGCTGAAAGCAAATGTGAAAACTGCCTAAAATCACCCTTATCTTTATTAGTTCTCCCCAGATATTTACCAAACCACAGTTGGCCACCCCTGGAAGCGCAAACACCTTTCGCTTTGCTGTGTCACCCGCCCACGATTCGTCACCTTTGTCGGGCTGGTGCACGCGCCCCGGGCTTATCCGCCCGCCGGGTCGCACCCCATTTTCCTTGAAGCCTTCGTGTGCCTAGTGATCAACCGTTTCTCCTGCTAATCACCTCGGCAGTTTGACCCCTGGGCGTCAGCCGGGGGACCTAAAGGACAGAGGGACGGTGTCCCCTCGCCCCCAAGGGCCAGCACCGGGGGACCAGGGGTCTAGGCTGGCGTGACATGAACAGCAAGCTTTCTCTGTTGTAGAGGTTTGCACCATCAGCAAACTGTCCCTGCAAAATAAATAGTTTTGGTCTGTGGACCGTACGGGTCCTTGTCACCACAACTCAACCCCGTCACTGCGATTTGCAAGCGGCCGTAGATAATGTGGGGACAAATGAGCACGACCGCGTGCCAACAGAGCGTGATTGACAGAACCGGGAAAGGGGGCCGGGTGACAGATCTGGCCCGCGGGCAGTGGTTTGATGACTCGTGATGTATAGGGTGACAGAGGCGTGACACTAAAATATGTGTCTCGAGTCCCTTGAGTGTAAACAAAATAAAAGCTTTTCTCGGAGCTGTGCTCCTCCCCAAAATGCTGTCGCTTGGCGTCTGCAGAGCAGGCGTGTCTTGAGACGGGGTGGCCGCGGGGTGGCCGCTGACCGCTGCCCCAAACCGGACCCCTGCCGGCCGCCCCGTGCCTCCCCCTCCCGCTGCAGTGCCTCCCATCGCCGGCAGAGTGCCCGGCGGCTCCGCTCGCCCCGCACGGCCTGAGGGCAGGCCCGTGGCCGTGGCGGGGTCGCTCCCGGCAGGCCTGGCGGGGACACGGAGCCACGCGCCCACTCTGTCGGCCGCAGGCTGCACGCGTGCGGAAGGGGCGCCTCCTACACGCACGAGCACGTACGTCGTGTGTATGCATCTGCGTGCATGTGTCACACACGTGCACACGACGTGCACACCATAGCGTGTCTGTATGCGGTATTGTTTACATACACACATGCACACACAATGTACACGCGAACCATGCACACGCCCAACATATAGGTAATATTGTGTGTACACACACACGCACACGCACACAAGGTATATGCAGTACTATCATAGGTGACATTTACATACGCACAGTGCATATACAGTAATGCGTGTGCACACATGCACACAAGGTGTACACAGTGTTATTTACACACACACCCAATTTATGGGCAGTATTATTTCTACCCACACGCCGCTGGTGCGCTGTGTGGTTCCACTCACATGAACGGGCACATCCGGGAGGCGGGGCGCGGCTGCTGACGGCTGCAGGGCTCTCGTGGGGGGTGACAAACAAAACGTCTATCGTTGGGAAGCTGTTTGTGGCACCGGGGTCTGGAGCAAAGCAGCTGTCCCCATCCCCCGAGAGGTGAAGGTGGCGGCTGCTCCCAGCTGCAGGTGACAGACAAGGCGGGCCCGCAGCAGTGTGGGACCCCCAACTCTGGCCGTCGGGGGCGGGGGCGGGGAGTGAGGGACAAAAGGAAAGTCACAGCACGTCATCATGCCGTAAAGCTCGCCTATTTCATGCCAGATATCGAGTCTCCCGTGGGGGGTCGGGAAGATGGGGAGCAGTCACAGCCAGCGTCACAGAAACAGAGGAGGTGCTGCCAGCAAGGTCCGAAGCTGGGTCGGGGTGTGGGTGACGGGAGATGAGGGGTCAAGGGTCACTCCAGATCCTGGACGAGCGACTCTGTGGGGCTAAGATCGCTCGACCACAGTGTCACCACCCGAGGGGTTTGAACGACAGGAGTGTGGTGTGACACAGCCCCGGAGCCCGCACGTCTGAGACGGGGGTGTCAGCGGGCTTGGCTCCTCCCGAGGCCTCTCTCCCGGACGTGCAGATGGCCGCCCACTCCTAGTGTCCTCACACGGTCGTCCCCCTGTGCGTGGCTGTGTCCCCACCTCTGCCTATAAGGACTCCACATTGCCCTCCGTCCACACTGTCCTGTTGTATCTGAGCCCGCCCCTACGACCCCATCTTACCTGGACTGTCTTCGTAAGGCCGTTGTCTGCTCACGGTGACTCTGGGGTTCGGGGTGGGGTTCAGTCACACCAGCTAGTGTCCCCGTGGAAAAGTGTGGTTCCCGCAGTCCCCAGACTCCCCCACTGGGACGACGGTGACTTGTGACACGAGGGCCCCAGGCCAGAGCTGCGTTGGCGGCTCAGATATCGCTCCGGCTTTGTGACATTTGTCATAGTTATCAGCTTTTTAGCGTGTGTAATTTTTCTATGATTTATCTTCTCATTCTAAATACATATGCATGACTGAACACAATTTGCCTTAAAGAGGATCTTTAAAATTGAACAAGTGTCAGGCCTCAGTACACCCCTATCTGCCTCCCATCCTGGCTCTGTCTCTGCCTGAAACTGGCGCTTTCAAGACAAGGATGCTGAAGTGACAACAACAACAGAATAGAAGACGTAATCTCCGCATGAAAGCACCCAGTCCAGGAGAGCGGACGGTGGCGAGTTAGGCTGGCTAATGTTTTGACAAGCCTCTCAGATGCCAGAGGCCTCTTACAAGCTCATCTTAAGATCTAATAGCTCTATTGAGAAATCTGTATCAGAGGTCAGAGAATTTTTCTGGAAAGGGCAAGACGGGAAATATTTTGGGGCCTGACGACCAAGCGGTCTCTGTGGCAACTGCTTGCTCAATTCTGCTGTGGTTCGTGACAACGGCCGTGGACCACGCAGAGACGCGTGGGCGTGGCATGGCTGTTTCAATAAAACTTTATTCGCAGAGGCAGGGCGAGGGCCGGGTGCGTCCTGTGGCCACGGTGGCTGACCTCGGATTCTCGTATGTGTCGCATGCTCCCTCGCGGGCTAGTGAGCCCGACATTTATCCGCTCTGCTTTTTTTTTTCTCCTCCGTTAGATTTCTCAACCTGCAGGCAATGCTCTGTACGATTTGGTGAACAATCCACTCATTTTCATTCATTTCAGAGCCTTCCCAGGAAATGCATCCGGAAAAGGTTAGACGCGCCCTGGGCGCCTCGTCTTGAGAAAGGACGAATTCATCTGGAGAGAAAAACAAAACCAAGAACCCTACTACGCCTCCTTGTCACAAGAGCCTTCGCCTGCCTGCGGGTGACACGCCACACTCATCACAGCCCCCTGTTCTGAGTCTCCCGGTCACGTCTTAAAGGGGGGGTCAGCACCGGGAGCAGCCGGCTGGCTGTGCTTATGTTCCAGGGCTGTTTTGGGGGTGAGGGACGTGGGTCTCCCGTCCTCTCCCCAGCATCCTCGTGAATGACGAAGCAGTGACGCTGGCGGCAGGGTTAAGCCTTCTTCCTCTGAAGGGACCGGGGTGGAGGGGTGGCAGCGAGCTCCTTCTCCCTCCTCCAAAGGGAAGGTCCTTCCCCAGAGCCTGGGGGCCTGGCTAGTCGGACGGTGCTTGGAATGGCTTTAAGAAATGAACTCCTTCTTCCCTGGAAGGGAAGAAACCGCGGGGGGCCGGGGTGCGGGTGGGTCCCGAGTCTTAGACGAGTCACCCTCCATCTGTCCCGGGTGACGGGGACGTCCCCCACGATTTCTTACCGCGGAGAAAGCAAGAAGACGCTTGCCTCTCCCCGGTCGAGGACTTCCCCGTAAATCGGGGGGACTCCTAGGGGAGGGGTCGCCCCAGGATGGGGGCGCTGCCTGCTGGATGCCCCGATACCATGGAGACGCACTGCTGTCCAGTGTGCAGCGGGAAGACACGAGGGGGCTTTGGGGGGCCGTGGCAGGACGTGACCCAGCTCCCCCGTGTTCCCAAGGTGGGCAGCGGGGTTCACGGACGCCCGGCCCCCGGGGCCTGTGCCGCCGAGATGCCAGCGAGCCGAGCGGCCCTCAGATGCCCCACGCCACCCTCAGCAGCTCCCTGCAGGCACGCCTGCTGCCTCTGGCCCACAGGTGACCCGCTGCGCGAAACCGGCCTCTCCTTCGTCCAAACTGAGCATCCGAGCCCACGTCCCAAGGCCCTGGTCTCAGCGAGGGCTCCCGCTCTTGCCTCCCCGGCCTTGTCCCTCGGGAGGGTCTCAGGTTAACAAGCGGGGCCCACGGATGCAGACACCTCGTGTCCTCGATGCGAATCCGTGTCCCGAACAACAGGCCGTGAGGCCACCACAGAGCCCACGGGCCCAGGGATCCTAACGAAGACGAGACGAACCTCGTGGTGGCTGCTTGGGGACAGCATCGCAGACGAACGGGGCCACGGGGCGTCGTCCTCGCATGCTGGCTCTGGGGCTGCGACCTTGTGGGGCCCCTCCTGGCTCGCGA
Organism: Macroglossus sobrinus; assembly: GCA_004027375.1. NCBI lineage: Eukaryota > Metazoa > Chordata > Mammalia > Chiroptera > Pteropodidae > Macroglossus > Macroglossus sobrinus. Next base: position 9,371 of record PVKZ01009657.1, read on the forward strand.
ACCACCCTGGCCTCTTTCTCTGATGGGCCCCGACACTGCGGCCACCCCCGCGGCCAGGCGGGAAGGCATCCCCGGAGACCCCTCCGCACCCCTTCCCTTTCTGTGAACATCACAGAGGTGGCTTTTGAAGACCTGACGAAGCACGGAGCTCGCATGTCCCTCCCGCGTGGGCGGACGGCTGGGGTCCCATCCTGCCCCCGCCAGGCCGCCCGCTGACCGCGGGGGGCCCCCGCCGAGCCTCCGCGTCCTTGCTGGGAGAGCCGGGGGCGGGCGGCAGCATCCCCCCCGGGCCTGAGCTGCACCCTCCCCGTGAACAAAGGTCCGTGTCCCACACACGCCAGCGGCCATCGTGGCTCTGCTGCCTGGGCCGCCTGGGAGCAGGCTCGGCGGCTGGCTCCGGCCAGGCTGGGGTTCCTGTGTGGTCCTCACGTCTCCCGTCCTCCTCCTCGGACGAGCGGTTACCCCGAGGTACCCCTCCCATGGAGAGAGGAGGCGAAGCGTTCTCCCGGTCCCTGGGGCAAAGATAGTCACATGGCCACAGCCGCAGAGCGACTGTGAGCAGAGCGACGGGCATGGCGGCCACCGCACCGAGCGAGGTCACCACTGCCGGCGGGGGCGGGGTGAAGACTGGGGCCCACATTCTGCTATGAGAGTCACCACACTCAAAGCTCTGAGGCGCCCCGTGGTGACAGAGCCTGTCGCCAACATTCCCCGTATTTTTAAACATACGTCCTGTGCTCAGAGAGAATGTCTTTTATGATCAATGTACGGACACATGCCGAGAACATACTAGAATGGAGGAATGGAGATGATGGGGATTGACAGCCGGCAAGTCTCCTTCCGTCAGCGTGCAATGTCTCCTGGACTGAAGAAATCATTTTCCCTCCCAATTCCAGCCCTCGTGAC
>PVKZ01009658.1:0-10303 GCA_004027375.1 Macroglossus sobrinus
GGGGGCCGGAGTCGGGGGAGCTCACGGGCCACGGCGGCTCCTGGACTCTGCCGAATTAATGGATCGAAACGCTTCGACAGTGGGCATTAAACAAATGAACCTTCCAAATCGAAAACCACGCTGGGCTTCTAAAGTGACTGAAAGGGACAGCGAACCAGCGTCTGACATCACGACGACCTTCTGTGGAGCTGGCCCCCCCGCCCCTGAGCTGCGGGCCCCTTGGCCCCCCGCATGGTGGTGGGGCTTTCTGTGTCGACGTCGTGGTTCTCACAGGGACCATCTGGGAGCACGTCCACCGCCGAGCTCACCACCCGCGTTCCTGGCCCCGGTGTGTGTGTGTGTGTGTGTGTGTGTGTGTGTGTGTGTGTGTGTGTGTGTGTGTGTGCGTGTGTGGAGCTGTGGTTCTCTCTCTACTCCCAGCTCGTTAAATCCCACTTTTCGGCCGGGATCTGAGCATCTCTGCACGTGCGTGAGCTTCACGTTCATGGTCGCAAAGTACCTCATCGTGTGACTGCCTCACACTTCCCAGTGTCACCCCCTTAGGACGAGAAGTGGCGTGTCCGCTAATGTAGCTCTGCGTGCACCTTTTCAAGTTAACGTGTTACTCTAGATTTTTAGTTGAAAGTCGAGATGGCTCTCAGGGCTGCCCCGTCGCCCCGCCCAGCTCCCTGGGAACCGTGGCGGTCACAGTGGGCGGACGCTGTGTGACACCGTCACTAACGCAGCGAGTCGGTCTGCTGTTCCGAACCCCTCAGGGGTCCCTGTCCCCGACGCCACGTGACACCCAGCTGTCACGTCTGCCTTGGGCTCCCGGGCCGTGAGCGTCTGGCAGGCTTTCCTTGCTGCCGATGACCTTGACAGTGGCGGGAGGGCTGGACGGGTCCCCTCTGTGGGGTTTGTTCGGTGCTTCCCTCACAGTGAGACTGGGGTTACGGGGTTTGGGGGGCAGACCACAGAGGGAAGCGCCCTGCTTATGACACCAGCGTCAGGGACTCACCGGTGACCTGGCCGGCCCCCGATGGCGCTGAGCTCGGTCACCGGGCTCAGGTGTGTCCGGCCTGCCAGGTGGCCCCACAGTCTCCGTCCTCCATCCTTGTCCTGTGCTTCCGGGAGGCGGTCCCTCCCCTGAGCGGTGGCTTCCTCTCCGTGCTCCTGCGGCCGCTCCATCCTGGTCCTGGCTGATGCCAGGCGCCCCCCGCGTGGGTCCGAGCCACCACCTCCTCCAGCCAGCCCCAGCAGCATGGCTCCGGCCGTGGAGAGCTCCCCGCGGCAGGCAGGAGCGGGCCCCCAATCGGCCTCGCTGGGTCCCCAGACCTGTAGGCGGGAGCCCCTGGAATCGCGAGGGCCAGAGACAGCCGGGGTGCCGGGGTACACGCAGCCACACTGTTCACAGCGCCCGGCACAGGGGTGACTGGCCGTCACCGGGGAGTGGGGGCGGGGACTGGATGGACAGACGGACGGGGAGGGGATGGGGGGGCGAGCTGAAGCGGAGAATGAGCGGAGGCCGGCCCCGTGGCCCGCCTCTCCCAGACGCGCGTCTCACCGCCTGCTGCATTTTCTCACGGCCCGAGTTACGTGGTTTCAAGTCGCCTTCCGATGCTCTCAGTCTTGCAAGTGGCTGTCGACGACGTCCTCCAGAGGCAGAGCTGGTCCTGCCGTTCCCCGGATCCGGTGGCTCTTGGGCAGGGGCTGCCCCGCCCCGGGACGGGGGTGGGGGGCCGCCATCCAGGGCTCCTCGCCGGCCCCACCGGCGGGAAGCAGCGCCCTGACTCGGGGGCCGTTCCTGGGGCACCTGGGTGACACCCAGGCGTGAGGACATCTTGCTTGAGCGGCAGCCGCCCATCGGGGCCCTGGGTGCGGTGGGGGAGCTGGCGCCCAGGGGCCCCGGCCTCCCTGAGTGAGGTGGCGAGGTATGGGGGGGGGCTCCTCAGAGGCGCCGTGGGCAGCCAGCCGCCTCCCCCTCGTTTGCAAAGGACCAGCAGTGCGGACGGGAGCCCGGAGCGGGAGCCGGAGCAGGTATGCGGGCCTGGGCCCGGGCCAGCACCAGCGCCCGCCGCGGACGAGCCGCGGCCCGGAGCAGAGGCTGCGGGTCGGCGGAGCGGGCCGCCGTCCCTGTGAGGTGAGGGACGCGCCGGGAGTTGGCGCTGATCGCAGAGAGAATGAGTTGTTTACGGTCACCTAGGCTGGAAATTAGTCTTTAAAGGAAACCCTGACCCTGATTCACGGGAGCTGCGGATGAGCCTGAGCTGGCGGGCGCCTCCTCCAGGTGTGCCGGCGGCCCCCGGGGGCGGGGACGGCCGTGATTAATGGCCGGCGAGCACAGGCCTCCGCGGCGGGGACCGGCCTGCTTAGCATGGAGCTAACGGGACGGAGAAATAAATTAATGTCCTCAATTACGGAGGGGCTCGGGATAGAGAGGACGGCTGTCAACAGACCTCCCTCTGGAGGCGGAGGAGGAGGGCCGGAAGCTTCCGAAGCCATCCATCACTCCAAGGGCGTCCTGCGTGGGGGGCGGGGGAGGGGCGTCGGGAACGGGGGAGGGGCCGCGAGCGACCCCCACGCCACAGAGCTGAGCTGCCCTCCTGTGTCGGGGGGCTGCGAGGCTTGGCGGGGAGCCCCCCAGCCGATGCCCGTCTTCCCAGAAGGGGGGCAGCCAGGGCCGGGCGGGAGAGGGCCGCCAGCCCAACCCCCCCAGCCGGGGACCTCGGGCACGGCTGCGGGCTCTGCTCCCCTCCATCTGCACGGGGATCTGGGGAGCTGCAATTAGCAGACGGTGCGAGGTCTGTCAGCCGCCTCCCCCCACACCCCCCCAACGCCGCTGGACTCAGAGATTGGGCTTCGTAATGACAGAAGAATTAAGTAATGGGCCGGAGCAGGCACGGGGGCAGCCGAGTGAAGCCAAGTGCAAAATTGATATTTCAACAAGCCTGATAGCGTATTAGGGCGACGGCCGTGCCGTGTCGCAGAGCCACGTGAAAAACCTCCCGGCCGGAGCCGCCGTGCCCGCCCCGGACACGCACGAGGCCACCGGGCCCTGGGGAAGGCCGTCAGCCCGTCCCCAAAGTGTCCTGAGGTGCAGACGGCTCCCGAACTGTGCGGCCGAGGGCCGTGCCTGTCTGACGGAGGACGACGGGGACCCTGGGGTGTCCCCAAGGTGCGGGTTTCAGGAGCCCTCCTGGGACGCTGCAGGCGCCCACCGCGGACGCCTGGACCCTGCCGCGGCCCCCGCGGCCCCGGCCACAAGGTCACCCGCCGCCGCCTCCCCCCGCCGTGATTTGCAGCCGCGAGCCGCAGCCCAGGGGCCCGAGACAAGATGTTCGGTGACAATTTTATGAAGATCAATGTTATTAGGAACCGAATTCTTGTCCGAAATAATTTGTGTAAAATATAGTCACATTAGATGGGAGTCTGTGCTCGGTTCTCAGCTAATGGGGTGTCGGATCGTGAGGAGCCTCTGGGTTTTTCCTGCGGAATAATTGAATATGATGTACTCCGTATGGCTCCCGGGCACAGGAGGGGACTTGGGCCCCGGCTGGTGCCTCTGAAGAGTGGGGTGCCCTGCCCTGCACCCCCGTGAGTGCTCGGGACTCTCCCTATGAAAGTCCCATGCCCACCGCCTCTGCCTTCGTGGACCCCGAGCTCTGTCCCCAAGTGAGCTAAGAAAGTCTCTGAAGCTTGAATGTCCCACTGCTGCCCATGGAGGGGTCTTCATCACCTCCCCCAGGAGGGCCCCTCCCCCTCCGCCCAGGCTCCTGCTCCTGGGGCCTTGGGGTCCCCTCGGGAGCCACGAGCAGGCAAGGTCGGGGAAGGCCCAGGGGCAGACGCTCGGTGACGTCCACAGGGTCGCCCGCTCCTGGCCAGGGGAGGAACCCTGTGGCAGCCGGGGCCGATCGGGGCCCTGCAGGGGCCCCCGCCTCCAGGGCACCTTGGGACTTCGCGTCCTGTGGCCCGAATCCCGTCCCCATAGACACCTCAGGAGCCCTGGGTGCTGAGCCGTCAGCTGGCTCTAGGGGTCCAGGGGTGCTGGGGTGCTGGGGCAGGGGGTCTGCATCCTCTGGGGTGGGACCCTGACGATGTTCGGGGACACGCAGGTGTCTGACCCACCCTCCGCCGGCGATGCTGGGCATGGCGCCCCACCCTCTCACCGGGCCAGGCCCGCAGCCCCTGGGCAGACTGGGTGGGGTGGGCTCCAGCCCCACTTTGCAGAGGCGGAGAGTGGGCCTGGGCGATGCTGATAACATGAGCAGGTGGCATGCGGGGACGGGGCGGGGGCGATACCCTCCTGCCTCTTCCGGCTCCGGTGGCCCCCAGTGTCCCTTGGCTGCCGGTCACAGCACTCCCGTCTCTGCCTCTGTGTGCACATGGCCTCTTCCTCTGAGCAGCCTTCCCGACCGGCCAAAGCCAGCCCCTCTCAGCCCTCGGCCCCTCCTCAGAGCGGCCAGCCTCGGAGTCGGCTGGGGCAGTCGGAGAGAGCCCGCAGCTTCCAGCCTGCACAGGTGCCCGCCGGGATTCTGCAAGGACCCCTCCCTCCTCCCCCCTGTCCCCTCCCCCCAAGGGCCGTCTGCCCCTTTCTCGTGGGATCCTGGCATCGGGGGCATCTCGGGCATGGCGGGGGGCGCTGGCAAGGTGCTGGGCAGTGGGGAGTGGTCAGACGGGCACCCTGGGGTCAGGGCCGCGGCACCACCCCCCGCGTCCTCCTCAAGATGACCTTGCTGGCCCCGCGCCCACCCGCCGGTCCCTGATGAAGGAGGCCACCGCTCCCGCCGCTGTCCTGGCTGCCGCAGCTAATTCTGCCACATGATAGGATGTGAACACTGTCTGCTCCCCAAGCGGGGAAGCGGGGCTCGGATGGGTGGTCCCAGCCCTGCTCCAGGGGCTGGGGCCGGGCGCTGGAGACAGAGGGGCGGAGGGCCACACGGCGGGCCTCGCGGGCCCTGTGACTCGCCCGGAAACCCCCAGAGTCCGGCGAGCACCCCGCTTCCCTCCAGTCTCCAGCCTTCCCCAGGGGGTGGAGGGGACGCTGGGGCAGCGAGGAGGCCGGACCCACCCTCCCACGGGACAGTCGCTGTGGGGCCCTGAGCAGAGCCAGCCTGCAGGAGGGACGTTCTCGGTCTCTGAGGCCCACGTGGGTCCCGAGCTGGATGTGGGCAGCAGGCAAAGCGGGGTGTCCGCAGAGCGGGAGGGTGGGGTCCACCCCCACACGCCTGCCAGACCCGGCGGGAGCAGAGAGCGTGGGCCTGACTCGCGCTGACCTCCGGCACCGCGCTGGTGCTTTCTGTCCCTGCTCCGGTGACCGCCTGGCAGGGTCCGAGCAGGTGGCACCTTGGCAGGCATCGGAGGGACGGCTCCCCTCTGTCCCCCACAGCTGTGCGGGCGCCAACGCCGGGTGCGGGGATGGTGGGGGCAGCGGCGCGCTCTGCTCTGCAGGGCACCTGTGCTGCCCCCAGGGGCCCCCTCCTCGCACCTGGCTGCCCCCGTGGTCTCCGGTGGTCCGCGTATGCGCACAGTGGCCCATCCTAGGGAGCTTTCCGTGTGAGGTCCCCGAAGCCTCCGGGAACCCCGCGTGTCTGAAGACCTACTGCGTGCCACGGGCTGGTCCGGTGTGAACGACGCGGCCGGGCCACCCGTCCCGCTGTCCCCGTGGTTACGTCCGGCGAGGAGGCCTCGCTGGCCAGGCCTGGCGCCCTCCCTGCCTCCAGCGTGTCACCTCCCGAAACCACACGGCGTCTCAGCCTGGTCTCCCCGTCGTGGGGAGGGGTTGCAGTTGGGGGCAGGGGGTGCACTTGGGGGCAGGGGGCCCCCTCAGGGACCGCGCAGGGACCCAGCTGCTCAATTCGGGCAAAGGGCTTGTCCTGGGCTGCCGCGGGCTGGGGGGTGAGGTGCCCGGTGGTTCTAGAAAGCTCCCTCTGCGCCGGGCTGGGCCCCTGGTGGTGGCGGGAGCTGGCGCTGCCTGGGGGGCCGACGCCCCAGGGCTGCTGTGTGGGCGGCGGCTGCGGGGCCCAGGACGCCTGGCCCCCCGCGGCGTGATGTCAGCAGTCCAGGACGCCCCGCAGTGTGACGTCACCAGCCCAGGATGCTCCGACCCCTCCCCCGCAGCGTGACATCACTAGTCCAGGACGCCCGCCCTCCCCACGGCGTGACGTCACCGGCTCAGGACGCCTGACCTCCCCCCCCGCCGCGTGACGTCACCATCCCAGGATGCTCCGCCCCCTACCCCCGCGGCGTGACGTCTCCGGCCCAGGACACCCGCGGTGTGACGTCACCGGCACAGGACGCCCGCCTCCCCTGTGGCGTGACGTCACCAGCTCAGGATGCCTGCCCTGCCCCCCGCGGCCTTACGTCGCCGGCTGGGCTCTGCGGTCCCCATTTGCCATCCCCGAGCGCGAGTCTGCAACAGGAAACGAAGCTGTAAGTCGCGCGGCGGCTGCGCTGCCAGCGGCGGGCTGGGCGCCGGGGATGCTGAGCGCCCGCCCGCGGCGTCCCCGCTGGCTCGGGGCGGGGGGCGGGGACGGTCCCCCCAGAGCCGCTCTGCGGTGGGGAGCGGGGCGGCTGCGTGCCCGGCTTCCTGGGCCAGGGTGGCTCGGCCCCTCGTCCTGACTGCAGCGACATCTCCCGGAGGCTGGGGGCTGTGTCTCGTGGTCACTTTGGTGGCGCACACGGCCGGCCCTGCTGGTGGGAGCCGCGCCCGCCAGGCCGAGCACTGCAGCACGCGGGTTCCGTGTGCTTCGGGGGCACTGGACAGGGGGTCCTCTCCCAGCACGCGGGGATGGGGGGACACTGGACAGGGGGTCCTCTCCCAGCACGCGGAATCGGGTGGTGAGCTGGGTCTGGGGCCTGGAGGGGGCAGGAACCTGGAGGGGGCAGGACAAGTGTCACCAATGGCCCCGAATGTCCAGACCCGGCACCGGAGTCTGTGGGAGCCAGGACAGGGGACCTGGGGGGCCGGCCACTGTCTCAGGTCACTGGGTCCCGGCTCAGCACCCTAGAGGCTGTGACGGGGCTCCCTGTGGCTCCGGGGAGGTGCTCGCTGCCACCCGCACACAGGGTGGCTCGCAGACCACCTCTGCTCCCTGCCAGGCCACCAAGCATGTCACGAAGTCCCAGCATCTCAATGGCAAGGGGCCGGAGCAGCCCCAGACTCACAGATGGGGGCGGTGGTTCCCGACCCAGGCCCGCTGGGCAGGCCGTCCTGCCCTCCCACCCCCAAAGGGCCTGACTCCTCTGTCTTGAAGGAGTTTTCGGGGCGACGCAGGCTGCGGGCACTAATTCTGGCCTCCTGCTCCCCTAGACCCGGGGCTGGAGTGCGGGGGAGGGGATGGCGCGCCCGCCTTTGCTCTGCTGGCTGCATGCCACGCCTCTGTCCCCTGGCTCAATGCCACTGTCCCCAGAACGCCTCCCCAGGCCCCCTGCTCCTGTCACACACGCTGCTGTCGGTCACCTCCACCTCGGTCTGCACTTTACAGGGAGGAAGCTGTTCCCGGCCACCCACCCAGTCACAAGGGTCAGGAGCCGGCTGGAACCCCAGGCACAGCCTGCCCTCTGTTCTACGTGGCCCCGGGCCCAGGTCCTGGAGTGTCCCCCAGGAGGGTGGACACCCATCTCCTCCCAGGCCCCGCCTCAGGGCTCCACCTCGTGCCTGCAAACGTTTGTACCTGCCACCGGGGCGTAGCTGGCCCCCACAGCGAGCTGGCCCTTGCTTTCCAAAACCGGTGGCCTCGCAGTCTGCCCCCCTGACCCCCCGAGCTTTGCAGACTCTCCGTCTGCAGAGCAGCCCACACGGCCCCTGGGGGCAGGAGGGGCGTTCAGGGGTGAGGATCAGAGCGGGGGGAGGGCTGAGAGGGAGGCGCCCCCGTCAGACAGGACGAAGTGGCAGTTCAGAGCCACGTCCACTCCCGCCCCCCAATCCTCACTCCCGCCCTGGCCCACGGCTACCTCGTGCCTCATGCTTCCTCTTCCTCCTTCGGGAGTGCCCGCCGGGGGTGGGGTTCCGTCCCGGACACAGGGGACACATCAGGGGACAAAAGGCGGTGGCCCCTGGCGCCCAGGGGCTGGGATCCCCTCCCTCGTCGGGGAGCCCGAGCTGGGTGTCACGTGCTCGAGCAGCACCGAGTCGCAGGTGGAGAGTGGGCCAGCCTGGAGCGGCCCTCCCAGCCCCCGAACCCGCTTGTTGGCCATATCAGGGCCCCACCCTGGCTGAGGGGGTCCCCCACTGTCCTCCGCCATGGCTGAGGGGTCCCCCACTCCCGCCCCTGAGCCCGCAGAGCTCCGTGTGGCCGGGACTGGCTGAGACGCGTGCCCAGGCGGCCGTCCTCCAGTGCTCGCCGCTCTCTGCGTCAGCCCGGGTTTGATGTGGCTTCCTCCTTGGAACGACGCGGTTAGCGGTTATCCGCCTGTGGCCCGCGGGGTGGCGGGGGGGGGGCTGCAGGTGTGGCTTCCCACACCAGGCTCGTCCCCCGCCCACCCACGGTCACTGTGGAGTCACCAGAAATCCATCCTTTCCCAGTCTGCTCCTGCGCGCCGCCCGCGATGAGTGGGGCTCTGCGTGACGTCTGTGTTTGCTGCTGTTTACACCGCGGCACGCGCTCCGTGTCCCCGTGCGGGGAGCGCCTGGCTCGGCAGGGATAGCGAGGGGCCAGGAGTGCGCTGCCACCTGCCAGGGCCACGGCGAGCAAGCGGGAGCCGGACGGAGCGAGGACAGCCCTTGGACAGGAAGGTGACAATGGTGGGGGGTGGCCTCTCCCACTGCAGCTGCGTGTCCCCCCTCCCAGGTCCCCGGTCTCTGACGCCTTCCTGGGGATGTCTGGCTGACGCAGGTCACGGGCACACAGAATGCCATGCTCGGCCCGCGCTGGTGGGAACAAGCTGGCTTTTCCCCTCCCGGCCCTCCTGCCCTGCCCGGGGCGTGAGGGGACCATCGGGCCGGGCCCTGCAGGGCCACTGTCCTTCGGGGGGGGAAGGTTGGGCCTCGGCCTGACCCTGGGACGGCCCCCTCCTCACTCGTAGCTCCCGGGGGACGCACGCTGCCTCTCGCCGGTGCTGGAAGTCCCCGGCTGCGGTGGCCGGTGACTCTCAGACGCTCCGGCTATGGAGGGAGACCTAGCGACACCCTGAAACCTCATCCTTGTTCAGCCCCGAAGTCCCAGCTTTTACCTAACTACCTTCTCTCCTTTTCAGAGGGAATTCCTCTCTGTTTTGAACTCGCACTGGGCGGCTCGGGGTCTGACGGGGTGGCCCGCCGTGCGGCTCTTGGTGGCCGCTACAGACCAGGCTCTGGGCGCCCTCCCTCAAGCGGAGCTTCTGGGCCACAGGGCCCCGGCATCTCTGAAGGGGGCGGACGACACCGAGAATCGTCCCAAGGGCTGGCACCACGTTGTGCACCACCCAGCAGAGCCCAGGGCTGCAGACGCCCCCGACCCCCGCCGTGCCCTCCTGGTGGCACGCCCCGTCCCTGACACCGGCGTCTGGTGGCTCCGTCCCTGTGGTCTCTGCTGGGGGTGGTGAGAAGGGGTTGGGGGGTGGGGTCTATGACACGGGAAGTGGTCGGCATGGGTGGACGGGGCCAGTGTAGGGGACCGGGCTGGCGCCAGTGCTGGCCCCTGGCGCGGTCAGGAGTCAGCTCACCTGCATTTCTGCAAACAGCCCCTTCCGGAGGGCGGAGGCCCCAGCAGGCCACGGGGCTCCCCCCGCTCCCCATCTCCACCAGCATCCAGTGCCACCTGCCCACGGCGGCCGCGGGCCCTTGTGCCAGAAAACAGCTCAGTCTCATTTGACGCATAACAGAGATATAAATAATACATCTTTTCCTGTCAAGACTTTCCTTTCTGTACTATTTCTGAACAAAGCTGAGGAATTAAACACCAGAGAAGAGACTCTGAACTCTGACAAGACTGGACGAGAATCAAGCCACCTGAAGGGCTGGGGACGTTAATTATGTCATCGCAGAGCCGTGTGGCCTGCGGAGGCCACGGAGAGAAAGCTTGCTTCTCCTCTCCCAGTGCTCCCAGTCCGCCTGCCCCGGCGGGCCCAGACCGCCTCTCCCCGTGGACCCAGACCGCAGATGCGGCCTCGGCTCCCAGGGCAGGATAGTCGTGTCTGGCTATGTACCGAATCGGGCAAATTCGACAGCAAGCTGTGCTGAGTCTCTGCTCTCCACAGGCATCAGGCAGCTGCTGAAGCCGGGATTGGACCTGTCAGGTGCCAGCCCTCAGGGGTCAGGTGCCCCGTGAGCGAGAGACAGGCCACCCATCGTCAGGGCCCTGGCAGAGAGCACCCAGGATGGGAAGTCAAAGAAGGCTTCCTGGAG
>PVKZ01009659.1:0-10302 GCA_004027375.1 Macroglossus sobrinus
CGGGGAGACCAAATCGAGGGAGGATTTCTCGTAGTAGTTTCTTAGTATCTACTAAGGGAGTCTCTTTCCTGGCAGGGAAGGCCTCTACCCATTGAAAAGGTGTCTATAAAAATAAGTAACTACTTGTAGCCCCCCACAGTCGGGGTTACCTCAGTGAAATTGACTTCCCAGTGGTCCCTCGAATAAGTTCCTCTTGCCCTATGCCCATGTTCTTCTGTCTTCCCGTTCTTTGGATGACCTTGGGCACAAGCCGGGCACCGTGAGGCCATCTCCCCTGTGGTGCTTCTCCCTTCTAACAAGTGGAAGTAGGCATCTCAAGCTCGGAGCGTCTCATTTCGCGCTAGGTGTGCGGTCTGGTGTAGTTGGTGGAGGAGAGTCCTTCCAACGGCCCATGAGTGCTCGGATCTTTCCATCTGGGGTCGTCCACCACCCCTGTTGGTTCCTAGTGGCTCCCTTAGCTTGAAAATACATGTCCTCTTCCGCTGTATAGGTTGGATACGGAGTTCGGGGTAAGGGACAGCCGTCAGTGGATGTGGTGGGGGCCCCGCTGGCCTTGTGGCCGCCGTTCTTGTCTCTGCATCGGCTGGTAGGTTTCCCTCCGCCGCGGGCCTATTCCTTTTTTCATGCCCTTTACAACGAACAAAAGCAAGAGCCTTGGGCAACTAAGGCTTCAGATAAGGCTAAGCTCCCCCCCTTGTCCTTGATGTCCTTCCCAGCTGAGGTCAGAAGCCCTCTGTCCTCGTGGATGGCTCCGTGTGCATGCGCAGTGGCAAAGGCGTATCGGCGGTCAGCGCATATCGTGACTGCCTCATCCTTTCCCCATCCTAGTGCCTCAGTGAGGGAGACGAGTTGCCTTTTGAGCAGAAGTCCTATGGGGAAGGGCTTGTGACCAGATGGAGCCAGGTAGAGTTACCACTGCCCCAGCATACCTCCTTCCTTCCTGCACGAAGCTGCTCCCGTCCGTGAACAGAGCTCCGTCGGCCTCAGGCAGAGGGGACACCTTGAGGTCTGGCCGTGAGGAACACACAGCTCAGTGAAATCTGTGCTGTCATGAACGGAGTCTCGGGGTCTGGGTCTGGCAGCAGATTGGCTGAGTGGATGAGAGTAGCTTTGGATGTTAGCCACACATTTGGGGCATCCGGTGCCTCCCTGTCGTTGAACACCCGCTGGGCTATCTCAACAAGTAGGGACAGGTTCATCCCTGAGAAACCTTCTAATGTTTGCAATTTACACCGGCTATCAGGGGCCGCCCGGGTAGCAAAGGCTATATTAATTGCCCGCTGGTTCCCAGGGGCCATCGAATCGATGTGGGTGTATACCCAATACGCCTCGTTCGTGATTCCTGAGGTCCCTGTGTAACTCCAGCTACCTTGGAAAGGTTCGTTGGCTGACGAGCCGCCATCCTCATTCTCCCAATTAGAATCTGGTGGTTCTGATGTATGCCATTCTCCCCGCCTGAGAATTGTGTCCCCAGTCTGGGCGGGCGGAGGGAAATTCCTCCTCCTTCTGTTCCCCTGCTTCGTCAGCTCTCCTCCCTCCCGCAGTTATCTCTCATGTGTCAGTGCTAATGCTTCCTCGTTCTTCCGCGGGGAAGCGGGTGACAAGCTGTTGGCAATGGTCCCAGGTGGAGCGGTGAGTCTGAAAGATACTCTCTCAGAGTCCCATCAAGGCCTGGGGGTTCTCAGAGAAAGGTGGATTCTGTACCTTCCAGTTGTACGGGTCACTCGTCGAGAAGGGCACGTAAACCATAAAGGGCCTGTCTGTGTGATGTCCCTGGGGTGGCACCTCTCGCGCGGGGACGATGGCCGGGGAGGGATGGTGTCGGTGGGTGCCCCGCCCAGAGCGGGAGACGGAGGCCCATAGGGGTTACCTGCCCGCGTCCATCCGAGGAGGTGAGGCAGTGCTATGGGGCCTCTGTAGTCCTGAATTATAGGGTGGGGGAAGGTCACTGTCCTCCAGTGGAGACTGGAGGCCCGAGGGACTGGGCTGTCTTGAAGATTCAGTTGTCGTATGTTTCGGGGCGCCTATAACTAAGACTCGCGCCCCTAGAGAAATGGTGGAGCCAGGGAGGGGGTTTCTGACCAAGGCTTAACTGTTAATGGATGTAGGGAAACGAATCAGGATGGCCCGGGCCTCCAGTGACAACCTTCCACACGTCCCTCACGAAAACCCTGTCAAAGGAACCCTCCACAGGCCAGATCACACCCACGGACGGCCACTCAGCTTCACACGCTGTCCCGAGTCTGCCCGGAGAGAACGCTGTGCCACAGTCCGCGCCCTCTGCAAACCCTCCTTTGCAATGTCTCAAGAGACACCCCAAGGGTGTCCTGTGTGAACTCGGGCCTCCCCCGCATCGCTTGCGCAAGAAACCCCACAAAACAGACACTCAGACCAGGACAGGTCCTGGGGAGTAGGTGGCCCTGGAGAGTTCCGCCACCTGCAACCCCGAGAGGGCCAGAGACGACAGACAGAACCCGACGGCAGGGCCCAGGAGGCGGCGTCCCGCGGCCTGGCCCCGGGCCGGGAGGTCCGACTGCGTCCGCTCCCCCCACGGAGCCCCGATGACCGGTGACAGAACAGAAAGATACCTTTTATCCAGACGCCGAGGCCTCCGACATTCCCGTGGGGCCAGGAACAGAGCGTGTGTCAGAAATGTTGCGTCCTTGACGATGGCACTGACCCCGTCACAGTGGTCAGGGGCCCCGGAACGTCTCGGGGGGGGCACCCCTTAGAATCCGGACCAGGGACAGCAACTGCTTCGGAGAGCGGCCCGGTCTGAACACCAGGGCCACTCCCCGAGATCTCGCTGGGGCCTCCCAGTGTTGTCGCCGCCAGCCCCCGACGCCACTCGGACCCCCAAAACTCAGTAGGTTACAGGAAACACGCTCTTTATTCAGCCAGCTGGGTCCGCCAGGGGCACGCAGACCCCAAATCAAAGAGCCCCGAAATGTAGAGGTACAGGTTTTAAGCCCAGAACGCCATTCTTGATTCTGTCTGAACACACAAGACTATTTTTCTTCTATTTACTAAGTGTCAACCTACAGCTCCGGTTGCAAGCGGGGGCTACAGGGCAGAAAGCTTATTGTTAGAATGTTATGTTTCCGTGGGTGATATACCCAAGGAGGAATTTTCCAGCCAGCACACTGGATGGGCCAGATGGCCTCGAGCTGTCCCTGCATCATCCCTGGGCCATGGCCAAGGCACACTGTGCTCAAGACTGGCGCCCTGCCCCCACCACCCAAATCCCCAGGAGCCTCTGGAGTCCACACCTGTCCTACCCACCATGGACTCCTGCTGCTCCTTCCCTCTCAGGTGTGGCCACAGGGAGAGGGCCCTTTCCTGGTCCCCTGCCCTGACTGGAACTCCATCTTGGTGTAAATGGGTGGACTCTTCCCGGTGGGGGCGGAAGTCCCTACAGGGCCCCCCTTCTGTGCAGGCCCCAGACGGCGAGCCTAGGCTGAACCCCGCTCCGCCCTGCAGTTTCGACAACTACTCGGCGAACGTGATGGTGGACGGCAAGCCGGTCAACCTGGGGCTGTGGGACACGGCGGGGCCGGAGAACTACGACGGGCTGCGGCCGCTCTCCTATCCCCAGACTGTAGGTGACAGGGGCCAGCCCAGGAGCTGGCACCTCGGGTGGAGACCCTGGGGTGCCGATGTGGGTGAGGGGACAGAGGCCATCAGGAGCCCCCTTGGCCACTCCCATGTGGGTCCCCTCCTCTCCCCGCCAAGGACGTCTTCCTCATCTGCTTCTCCCTGGTGAGCCCCGCCTCCTTTGAAAGCATCAGAGCCAAGGTAGGGTGGAGTCGGTGCCGGGATGGTGGTGGGGTCGATGGGGTTGGTCCTGGGTAGGGACGTGCCCCCAGTGCTTGCCCCGACAGGACGGGTCTGTGGCTTGAAGACCTCACACGGGCAGCTCGTCCTGCTTGGTGGGTGGACGTCTCCAGGAGGCCCGAGAGGTGTTGGTGAAGGGCAGGGGTGGTGTGATAGGCTCTTAGGGAAGGGAGGGTCCCTGCCCGCGGCCCGGTTAGTCTTTGAAGCTTCATGCCTGGGCGTTGCTGACCCCCACCAAACCTCATGTTCACTGGAGTGAGGAGGATGGGGCGAGGGGGCCATGAGGACGGGACCCGGAGCCACGGCCTGCTCTGGGCCAGTGTAAAGGAGAGGTCCCTCAGAGTGGGGTCAGGAGGACCGTTGTCCCCACTGTGGTACCCCCAGTTGGGGCACCACTGCCCCCACACGCCCATCCTCACGGTGGGCACAAGCTGGACCTGCGTGACGACAAGGACACCATTGAACGTCGGTGGGACGAGAAGCTGGCGCCCATCACGTACCCCCAGGACCTGGCCATGGCCCGGGAGATTGGTGAGTGGGCTGTGCTCCATCTACTGTTCGCTGCCAGACTCCGTGGTGAGAGGTGCAGGTTGCCATGCTGTGCCCACCTGTGCTTGGCACCGCATGAAGAACCCTAAAATTGAGAAAGTATTCCCCTAGCATTCGATACTGGTTTGGGGCAGCGAAGAAGGGGATTAGGACGAGTTAGTGCAGTTGCCACACACGGCCGAGTTTCACTTCTGCAGAGTCATGAACTAATCAAAGGTGTCCCTTTGTGTCAGACACCACCCAAGAGCTAAGCAGGGCCAAAGGCCATCCTCGTCCCATTCGCCACCCTCCTCAGGAGCTGGCCTCTGGAAGGTCTCACCTTCCAGCCCCTGCCAGGCGTGGGAGCCAGGCTGCCACCTGGCCTGGGTTACGAAAGGAATGCGTTCCTCCCCCTGCAACCCAATGCCACACCTAGCCCCTAGCTCGGCACCTTCTGGCCCTGCAGCAGCCTGGGACTCGGTGTGCAGCCTGGGCAAAGAATCAGGTTTATTGCAGGGCTGGGGGTCAGAGGGGACTCGGTACCGCATGACGCAGGGGGCGGGGCGGGGCTCAGCTGGTGAGGAAGCCCCCGTCCACAGGTACGGCGGCGCCTGTGGTCATGCTGCTCCGGTCACTCAGCAGGAAGAGGATGGTGTCCACCACCTCATTCACCTCTGCGGGGGGGGCAGGCGTCAGGGCATGGGTGGTGGGGGCTGCCCTCCACCCTGCCCCCCTCTCCCAGGGCCCCCGAGTGCAACGGCCACTCACCAGCAAACCTGCCCAGTGGGATACGGTCCAGCATGAACTTGGCCTTCTGGGGGTCACTCCAGTGTTCCTGGCCCATGGCCGTCATCACCACTGTGGGGTTCACTGCATTCACGCGAATCTGTGCCCAGACAGGGGTCAGTAAGGTGGGCTGGGAGCCTTGGCACGGGCTGGGGGATGGGAGCACCTCGATGGGCTCACCTTGTGTGGCCCGAGCTCCAGAGCCATCGTTTTGGTCAGCATGTCCATGGCGCTCTTGGTGGCACCTGTGAGGACGGACAGCATGAGTGGACCCCGAGCGGGCTGCAGGCTCGGTGGGACGGCCACCGCTGGGTCACTCACTGTAGACGCTGTGGTTGATTACTGCGCGCTGGGATGCCTGGCTGGACACATTCACGATGGCCCCCGGGGCTCCGCGAGCGATCAAGCCGCGAGCCACGATCTGCAATGGCAGCGGGGACGTGAGGTCAAGGTAGCATCACCCGCCAGTCCCCCCTCCTGCCCTGAAGGCAGCTCACCTGGGACACCTGGATGACAGGCCGCAGGTTTATGTCGAAGGACCTGGAGGCAGGTGGGTAGATGGACCCGGTCAGGGACGGGGGCTGCTGCTGCAGGGGACAGACCTCCCTCAGCCCCAAGGGCTCACTCACGTGTCAAACACCTCCTTGGTGACCTCCAGAAAGGGCTGAAGCAGTGCCACGGCCGCGTTGTTCACCAGCAGGTCCACGGGGCCCACGCCGCTCAGCGCCCGCTCGGTGGCCTCCCAGTCACCCAGGTCCACACACACGGGCTCCACGCCCGGGCACTAGTGGACAGAGAGGGTTGGGGCGAAGTTGCGGGAGCGTCCATGCAGGGGTAGTGCAGGGCCACAGGGGTGCTTCCGGCGGGGAGTGGGTCAGGGGCCGGGTGCAGGTGACATTTCGGCCCACTAGGGGGACCCTTAGGGGCCAGCCACATTTTGAGGCGCAGAAGCCCAGGCTGCTGACAGCAGAAAGGGGAGTTAATGCCGCCTCCAGCCACTGGGCAACTCAGAGCTTGGAGAACAGGAGCCTGGCACCGCGCCCCGCAGGCCCCTCCCTCCTGGCGGCCAGACCGCCTCTGACCCGGGCCGCACGGCAGCCATTTCTGCTTCCGTCCAAGCCCAGGGGTGGGCGCAGGGGTGGGCGCTGCCCGGAGGGCTTGGTTGCTGAGGATCCTCCGTCAGCCCAGCGCAGGGCGCGCGAGCGACCCTCTCACCACCGACCCTCCTGCGCCCCCGGCCCGCTGGGCGAAGGCCGGGGCGGTGCCTACCTCGCGGACCAGGCTGTCCAGGTCGCTCTGGGTCCGGCTCACGGACACCACCTGCACCCCCGCCGCGTGCAGCGCCTTCACCGTGCCGCGCCCGATGCCTGCGGGGAGCACACTCAGCGCGGGCGTCCCCCCGCCGTCCTTCCCCCGACGTCCCCCCGCCGACGCCCTCTGTCGCCAGCCCACCTTTGCCCGCCCCGGTGACGAGCGCCCGGCGGCCCGCGAGTCCCAGGTCCATGGCAGCGACACTCAGCGCAGCGCTTGCGGGAGCGGAATGCGGGCCGGGGCGGAGCTAGCGGTGACGGCCAATCGCGGGGCGGGGCCTGGGAGGGGCCTGGGCGGGGGCGGGGCCAGGCCAGCCGCCCGCTGCGGCGCGATTGGCCGGAAGCGGTGGGCGCGGCTGGGCGGGGCGATCAGGGGCCTGGGGAGGGTTTTTTCAAACTGCCGGGTGGAGACCGGTCCTCTGGGCGTGAAATCGGAATACAGAGTCCAACCAGCATTATTTCCCTGTCAAGAGGATTTCTCTATTAAAAAAAAAAAAAACACGGCAAAACCAAACCATAGAATGGTACTTAATACCAGACAGAATGTAAGGGGAGACTCGGTGCGTTGGAACCGTAGGGCCTGGTGTCCTGTCGGGCTGCGGGGAAGGGGTGGGCGGAGCCCTGGCCCGCGGCTACGTGATGGACGGCACTGCGATGGGGCTCACCCTGTGTGGCCCGAGATCCAGAGCCATCGCTTTCTGGCTGGGCGTTGGTGTCCGGCACCAAACCTAGTGGGAGGGGGACAGTCACTGGCAGGGCAGCATTGACAAGCACGAAGGAACACACAGACCCCAACGCGGGCCTGTGAGTCTCTGGGTCCGGGGAAGAGTGCACGGTCCTATAGGAGCCGGCTCGGGGCACGACCGCCCACAACGTGCACTGTCGTGTTGTGTCTGAGGGTGTCTCTGAGTCGGCTGTAGGGGGCGGGACGATGGGGTCCTGGCCGCTCTACCTCCTCCTTCAGGGGACTCAGCTGCAGCACGTCAAGATTATGAGGGGGCAGTCGGCAGTCAGGACCCTGGAGTTCTGCTTGGGCAGCCAACCGCCTCCCCACAGCTCCCCCTTGGACCCAGGCTCGGGACACTGACCTGAGTTCAAGAAGAAATGTTGGGACAAAGGGCACCCAGGCGGGACCCGCATGGACAGCTGTGGAGGTCATGTGAGGGCAAGGGTCAGCCTGGACATGCCAAACTCAGAAACAGACAGGAAGCGAACAGCAGCCTGGGGGGCCCCGGGCCAGGGTCCGGCAACGCACCCCCAGGGCCGCGGGCACCACTCCCGGCAGACACAGGATCTGAGATCCACTCAGCAGAGCAGCCGCGAAGATTGCAGGAATGTTTGAAGCCACTGGTCAAGCAGCCACTACTCATAGATACACTCACAATTCGTTGTATAAGAAACCAGATTAACAAAATTCATCACTTCCTAGTTTCGTTTCTGTACACCTCAGCGTTATCTCTGCTTCCGTGGGTATTGACACCGGTTGAATCTGGCGGGGCCACCGTGGAAGGCACGTCCCTCCACCGCTCTGCCCTCAGCGATACCACATTGGAGGGAGTATTTACACTCCGGCCGCGGGCAGATCCTGCAGCCGGACTGGAGCCCGGCTCCATCTACTGTTCGCTGCCGATGCCGTGATGAGGGGCGCAGCTTAGAATGGAGTGCCCGCCTGTGCTTGGCACCGCATGAAGAACCCAAAAGCTGAGAAAGTATTCTCCTAGCATTCGATACTGGTTTGGGGCAGCAAAGAAGGGGTTTAGGACGAGTTAGTGCAGTTGCCACACACGGCCGAGTTTCACTTCTGCAGAGTCATGAACTCATCAAAGGTGTCCTTTGTGTCAAACACCACCCAAGAGCTAAGCAGGGCCAAAGGCCATCCTCGTCCCATTCGCCACCCTCCTCAGGAGCTGGCCTCTGGAAGGTCTCACCATCTAGCCCCTGCCAGGTGTGGGAGCCAGGCTGCCCCCTGGCCTGGGATACGAAAGGAATGCGTCCCTCCCCCCGGGACCCATTGCCACACCCAGCCCCGAGCGTGGCACCTTCTGGCCCTGCAGCAGCCTGGGACTCTGTGTGCAGCCTGGGCAAAGAATCAGGTTTATTGTAGGGCTGGATTATTGCAGGGCTGGGGGTCAGAGGGGACTTAGCACCACATGGCGCAGGCGTGGGGCGGGGCTCAGCTGGTGAGGAAGCCCCCGTCGAGAAGCACGGTGGTGCCTGTGGTCATGCTGCTCCGGTCACTCAGCAGGAAGAGGATGGTGTCCACCACGTCGCTCACCTCTGCGGGTGGGAGCAGGCATCAGGGCGCGGGTGGCGGGGGCTTCTCACTGCCACTGCAGCTGGGCTCCCGGCCACTCACCAGCAAACCGGCCCAGCGGGATTCGGTCCAGAAAGAACTTGGCCAGCTGGGATTCGCGGAGGTTGGCCGTGCCCATGGCGGTATTCACCACTGTGGGGTTCACTGCATTCACGCGGATCTGTGCCCAGACAAGCAGGGGTCTAAGGTGGGCTGGGGAGCCCTGGCACGTGGCCAGGTGATCGGACACTGTGATGGGACTCACCTTGTGTGGCCCGAGCTCCAGAGCCATCGCTTTGGTCAGCATGTCCATGGCGCCCTTGGTGGCACCTGTGAGGACGGACAGCATGAGTGGAGCCCGAGAGGGCTGCAGGCTCAGTGGGGTGGCCACCGCTGGGTCACTCACTGTAGACGCTGTAATTCATTAGTGCGCGCTGGGATGCCTGGCTGGACACATTCACGATGGCCCCCGGGGCTCCGCGAGCGATCAAGCCGCGAGCCACGATCTGCAATGGCAGCGGGGACATGAGGCCAAGGTAGCATCACGTGCCAGCTCCCCCTCCTGCCCTGAAGGCAGCTCACCTGGGACACCTGGATGACAGGCCGCAGGTTTATGTCAAAGTACCTGGAGGCAGGTGGGTGGATGGACCCCGGTCAGGGACGGGGGCTGCTGCTGCAGGGGACAGCACCCCCCTCAGCCCCGTGGGCTCACTCACATGTCAAACAACTCCTTGGTGACCTCCAGGAAGGGCCGCGCAATTGCTACGGCAGCGTTGTTCACCAGCAGGTCCACGGGGCCCACGCCGCTCAGCGCGCGCTCCGTGGCCTCCCAGTCACCCAGGTCCACACACACGGGCTCCACGCCCGGGCACTAGTGGACAGAGAGGGTTGGGGCGGAGCGGCATAGTGCCCATGCAGGGGTAGTGCGGGTGCACTGGGTGGCTTCTGGCCCAAGAGGAGAACGGGGGCTGGGGTCAGGTGACATGTCAGCCCACTGGGGGGACGGTTTAGGGGATCCACAGGGCCAGCCACATTTTGAGGCGCAGAAGCCCAGGCTGCTGACAGCAGAAAGGGGAGTTAATGCCGCCTCCAGCCACTGGGCAACTCAGAGCTTGGAGAACAGGAGCCTAGTACCGCGCCCCGCAGGCCCCTCCCATGGCGTCAAGACCGCCTCTGACCCGGGCCCGCACGGCAGCCATTTCTGCTTCCGTCCAAGCCCAGGGGTCAGCACCGCCTGGAGGGCTTGGTTGCTGAGGATCCTCTGTCATCGCAGCGCCTAGCGCGGGCGACCCTCTGACCCCAACCCTCTGACCCGCGACCCATCTGCGTCCCCGGCCCGCTTGGCTAAGGCCGGAGCGGTGCCTACCTCGCGGACCAGGCTGTCCAGGTCGCTCTGGGTCCGGCTCACGGACACCACCTGCACCCCCGCCGCGTGCAGCGCCTTCACCGTGCCGCGCCCGATGCCTGCGGGGAGCACACTCAGCGCGCGCGTCCCCCACCCCTGACCAACCCCCGCCGACGCCCTCTGTCGCCAGCCCACCTTTGCCCGCC
>PVKZ01009660.1:0-10370 GCA_004027375.1 Macroglossus sobrinus
CCTCCGTGGGCACGTACACGTTCAGGTACAGGCAGTCCTCGCTCTGGTCCTGCACGGACGCCAGCAGCGTGTCCAGGTTGGCCGTGAACCACACGGGCAGCATGTCGTGCAGCAGCGCGCGCTCGTCCAGGTGCTGCGGGCACACGGCGGCGAACTGCGTGGCGTTGCGCACGCCGGGCCACGACGACGGCGGCTCGGGCGGCTGGAAGCGCCGCTCGCCCGTGGGCGGCGCGGCGTAGGGCACCCCCAGAAACTGCTCCACGGGCCCCAGGATCTCGTTGGGCAGCGCCGTGCGCAGGCCGCGCACCTTGCCGTAGTTGGTGCTGACCACGGGGTGCGGCGGCGGCGGCGGCGGCCCCTGCCCGGAGCCCGGCGCCGGCGCCAGCGCCACGGCCAGCGCGCCCAGCCACAGGGCCGCGCGCGCGCTCAGCGGAGGGAGGCGCAGCGGCTGGCGCAGCGGCAGCCACCGCGGCCCTGTGCGCGGCGACATGGTGCCCTGCGCATCCGGGGCGCGCGGCTCGGCTCAGCTCAGCTCAGCTCCGAGCGCGCGCTGCCCACACGGTGGGGTGGGGTGGGGGGGGCGCTCCGGGGAGCCCCGGGCCCGGCTCGGGGGACGGGCTAGCCGGCCAGGCCCGCGGGTGGCTCATAGAAGGGGCAGCGGCGTCACAGACGCGCCCCGCGGTCCCGCAGGCCGCCCATCGCCACCGCACGGACGCCGCTGAATCCTCGAACGCAGTGGGTCCCCGAGCGGCAGGCTTCCAGGAGGCGGTGTCCGTCCAGCACGAGCCAAGGATGACGACGGGGACGGTCCCTTACGACAACTCCAGCGTAGGGCGGGATGCCTGAGGGGAGAAGAGAGCAGACAAGGAGAATGAAAGAAACCGAGACCAGTGCAACCCACGTCCCTGAGCTGCCTCTTCCATGCAGCCCCCCATCTTGTGCTACCAAAGTCTCATGCACGAATGAACGCGCACGGCGCTGTCTCTCCGTGCAGTGGGATGGAGCAGG
This sequence comes from Macroglossus sobrinus, assembly GCA_004027375.1. Classification (NCBI taxonomy): domain Eukaryota; kingdom Metazoa; phylum Chordata; class Mammalia; order Chiroptera; family Pteropodidae; genus Macroglossus; species Macroglossus sobrinus. Next base: position 1,009 of record PVKZ01009660.1, read on the forward strand.
ACAGGACCGGCTCCCGCTTGTCGCAGTCCTTGCTGCCTGCCCGTCCCCCAGAACTGCGGATGGATGAAAAAATGGATCCCCCGAAAATTATACACGTCACCCACGGATCACCCTCATGACACCTCCCAATTTCGCCGTGATTGGCCAGACAGGCCCGTGGGTGGACCGCGACTCCCCGAACCTCTGACGCTTAAGGGAACGGTCCCTTTTTCTCGGGGGACACGAGCACAGCTCTGAGTTTTGAGGGATGAGAAAAACGAAGCATACATCAGCGGCAAACCGGCTTCAAGGCCTGTGGATGCTTCACGGACAAACACGGGAAGAAAACGTGCATCTCCTAACGGCAGGAGCGGAGAGAGGGTACGAAGCCTGCCCAGGCAACCGAGAGCTCGCATCTCAGCCTGCAGGCCCCGTGGCTGCGACTCTTTGTGGCATCTCTGTCAACCGCCCAACGCGAGGGACGCTTCAAGCACAAGCCGTAGAGACTGTCTCATTCCCGCCAGGGCACTGGACTTCTCTGAGCGCCTAATTAAGACAAGGCTCGCGCCTGGAGCCGTTCCAGGATGTCAGACTGTCAGCAACTCATCAAAACTAAAACTGCGAGGAACTTCTCCCCAAACGGCACTGCGCTGCCCGACTTGAGATCGGTTTTAATTTTAAAATACGTATTTCAATACGGCGAGGCCCGATCACGTTTATTTTGTTCTTTCATCCGTACAGCAGGTAAAAAAAAATCCCGTCTCTGGGGTGTGGACAGTGTTATCTGTGCATGATCAGAGATTACCTTAGAAGAAAGAGAATGCTGTGGATACATGTTGCAAAGAACAAGAGAGAGAGAGAGAGACAGAGACAGAGAGACAGAGAGAGAGAGACAGAGACAGAGAAAGAGAGAGAGACAGAGAGACAGAGAGACAGAGAAAGACAGAGAGACAGAGAGAGAGAGACAGAGAGAGAGACAGAGAGACAGAGAGAGAGACAGAGACAGAGAAAGAGAGAGAGACAGCGGGAGAGAGAGAGACAGAGAGAGACAGAGAGACAGAGAGACAGAGACAGAGACAGAGAGAGAGAAAGGGTGTAAATGAGCTAGAAGAAGTGTTAAAACAACACAACATTGAAAAACGAATAATGGAGATATGATTTTCAAATGGATAAATGTCAAAAAATAAACAAGTCACCGAAGAATACGCATGCTGTGGTTTTACTGGAAGGTCATATAAAACCGAAGAGTCTTTTGCCTAGCGCTATATTTGCACTGAAACGTTAAAATAACTAGGGTATCGTGAAAACCGAATTCGGAGGAAATAATTTGGTGCACGAACATCGCCTCTGAGACTCGAGAGTGAAGCAGCTCACACAATGTACAAAAAGAGGAGTAACGTTTTACTTTGCACTCTGGCCCTACGTCTGTTTAAACTTTATTTCTCAATATATATATATATCTCTAGTATATACATTTTAGGAGCGTGATTATGTTACCGTGACAGCGTCAATCCCAAGATGCGCGTCGATGAAGTTTGAGTGACTTTAGCTTCCCACGCACGATGGGAATGCCTGGATTTATAAAAACTGAAGGGAAACATGGAAACTGTTTCCTCCAAGTCACGTTCCGAGCCCAAGGGGAGTGGGCGCCCATCGTCATATTCTGGAAAAAGCAGCGGGCTCCCAACCCCGTCGCTACAATGGAGGACGAGGTCGCCCGAGGTGTCAGCTTGTCGTGGTCAGTCATTAACCCCGGCGGCCTCGGCCACATTCCTCGGTGCCCAGGGCTTGGACCAAGGGACCACTCCGCTTGCTTTCAGCCTAAGGATGCGCTGACACCTCAGGCTGTTGTCATGGAAACACAGGAAGCAGAAGCTACACACACTGCTGGGGACAAGAAGACCCCGCCCCCCCCACAGTGAAGGACGGGGACACGGCTTCCACGGAGCAGGGAGCGTGGGGAGGTGGCCGTGTCGGGGACAGCTCGAACTCAGTCCCACAGCTGTGTTCTTAAAAAAAAAAAAAGATGCACCTTTAGCTCCACATACCATGTGCGAGCAGGCGACGAGAACGTCCCCACATTGTCATTCATTCACCTGCCTTCTTCAGCAAGATTCGGAAGGCATGTTAACGTTAGTTTTCCTTTTGCCCCCAGGCATCGATGTGTCGCGATGAGAATTTCAGCGCCCCGACCACCCCTCCTTGTCAGAGCGAACCGCAAGGAGTGACTCCACGAGAGTCCGCACTTGAACGACGCGTGTGTAAACGTCATTTGCATGCAACACGTGCACGTGCGCACTTGAACTCCGTGTGGAAAGGGTGTATGTGATATGTGTAATCTGTTCTTGGATTATGTATGCAAATATTATGTGTAAACATTATGTATTAAATAATATATTTAATATAGAGGTGCATGTTTCAAATTTACGGATAAAATTATATATACACGTGAATATATATACATGTGTAGATATATGTGTACATGTATGAATATATACACATGTCTAGATATACAAATGTCTATTATATATACATTATATATAATATACATGTGTATATTGTATATACATTATATATACATTATATATAACACACATGTATATTATATATATTATATATACATTATATATAATATACACATATATACATTATATAGACATTGTATATACATTTTACATAACACACATGTATACTACATATACATTATATATACATTACATATACATTATATATAATATACATGTATATATTATAGATGCATTATATATACATTACATATACATTATATATAGCAAACATGTATATTATATATACATTGTATATTATACATACATTATATATACATTGTATATACATTATATATAATATACACATGTATGCTACATATACATTATATATACATTGTATGTAGATTATATGTAATATACACATATATACTATATATACATTATATATACATTGTAAACATTTTATATAATATACACATGTATGCTATATATACATTATATGTACATTGTATATACATTATATATAATATACACATGTATGCTATATATACATTACATATGCATTGTATATACATTATTGTTATATACACATGTATATTATATATACATTATATATACGTTGTTTACACATTATATATACATTATATATAACATACATATGAATATTATATATGCATTATATGCATATTATATATACACTATATATACATTGTATACACATTATATATAATATACACATGTATACTATATATACAGTATATATACATTGTGTATACATTATATATAACACATGTATATTATATATACATTACATATGCATTGTATATACATTATACATAATATACATGCGCATATTATATATGCATTATATATGCATCATATATAATGTACATGTGCATATCATATATGCATTATGTACACATTATATATAATATACACATGTGTAATATATATACATTATATATACATTGTATACACATTATATATAATATACACGTGTATGCTATATATACATTATATGTACATTGTATATACATTACATATGATATACACGTGTATATTATATATACATTACATATACATTATGTATACATTATATATACATTATATACAATATACACATTTATATTATATATACACTATATATACATTGCATACACATTATATATAACATACACATGTATATTACATATACATTATGTATACATGTGCATATTATATATACACTATATATACATTGCATACACATTATATATAACATACACATGTATACTACATATACATTATATGCACATTGTATACACGTTACACGTAACACACACATGTATATAACATACATACTCTCACATTGTCCAACGTGTACAATCCACATCCACACTAACGAGCCGCCACAGCGCGCTGCGTGTGCGTCTCCACGTCAGCCCCCCGAACTACGAGTACGAAGCTCGCCGGCTGCAGAATCGCCGCCTGCTGCACCCTTGCTGACGCCCCGGTGCCCTGTGTGCTGTACATCATCGGTCGGATGCAGGGTAGGGGATGCTCGCTCCCCGTTTCCACGGAGACGGCAGTGAGCAGGGGCCCCCGAGGGACGAAGGGCTCCAGCAGACACGATGGCCACGGAGTCCCTCCCTCGTCCAGGCACTAAACGCGGGCAGAGGGGCGAGAAGGAGCGAGGCCAAGGAACGTGAGCGCTGGGCTGTGGCTTCCCAGTGTCCAACCGGCTGTAACCGTCACTCCAGCAGCATCGCAGAGAACACTGCGGACCATCCACAGTGCCACGTTCTCACCCAGAACACGGGCGCAGTGACAGGACGTGACTCACGGACCTCAGCGGCCGGGCCACTGTGTCGGTGCGTGTGAATACGCACACACAGACATACACACACATGTATGTGCGCACGCATATGTGTGCAAGCACAGAGAAAAAACAAGAAGGAACCCCCGGGAAATGCACGCTAATTAAACCTAACGGCGTGAGGTTCTAATGCCTGCGTCTACCCTGAAACCCGCCTTGATGCATGAGAGACAGACACGCCAGTGGGGTTCCCGTGGGAGCCGCGCCCGCCCGCCAGCTCAGAGGTGAAGCTGTGTGTGAACCAGCACCACGCAGCCCACGTGTGGTCTGTTCTCTGCCACCACGTCCGCCTGTAGGAACGTGGTCTCGTTCCGGCCGGGTGGAATTAGGGACGCGGTGTTTTAAGAGATGCGTTTCGAGGCCTGGGTAGGCAGAGTGATCTGGGCCACAGCGGTTTTGGGAGACGGTCCCAGGGGAGCTAGGCATCGCAGTTCAAGATGGGGGGGGGCGGAAACAAGGGTACGGAGAGGCACAGAGGGCGGGGAACACGGCACCGGGGGAGCACCCCCATTGTGTCCCGGTCACTTCTTAAACGTTCACACGGCCTGCCGGACGCCGAGCAACCTCCGATCAGAGACCACAGAGACACGGACACTCACGTGAGCTCGCAAAGGAAAAGGTTCTGGGCGAAAGTGACGACGTTAGAATCGAGAAACAGATGGGGAAGGCAGGCCGAAGGAAGCTGAGCGTGGACGGCAAAAAAAAAAAAAAATTAAAATTAAATTATAAAATGAAACGACGTGACGACATTCTCCTCCACTCGCGGGCGGGCTAGGGGTCAGCCGAGGTCGACACGGTCGTGACACTGGCTCCATCTCGTTCCCCGTGGAGACGTCCCGTCCAGCCCTGCGGTCTCTGCCGTACGAACCTATTGCATCCCGAGGACAAAGCGTCTTGGGCCCGCTCTCGGACACAGAGCAGAAAAACGCGCCTGTCATTGGCCCCCACGTTCCCAGGTCCCCTCATTTCCAACGAAACCTGACCTGAAAAGGCGGCTCCGACCCAGCCCTGAGCTGAGTGAGGCGTCTCAGATGCCAGGCCCCTTTTAATGCTGCTTTCCGTCCACGCCTTCCTCCTCACCGCGCGGGGGGTGGGCAGAAATAGTTTTAAAGGAATAATGTTAAGACAGAGAGGACGTCAAGTGGGGTCACCTACAAAAAGGAACACTACCGGATAGAGTTTAAAAACAAAACGCCCATCCATGCACAGACAGCTCCGTCTGACCTGGCGTGTGCACCTCAGATGCCGTGGGTCCCTGCCCTGCCTGGTAACAGGTGTGTGGATGGGCAGCTGGACACCCCGAGGTCATTCACAGCCTCTCCTGATGCACACCACGGCGTCCAAAACGCAGACACTCCAGGATGGTTCCTGGGACGGCAGCCACGACCTCAGGGCCAGCACGGTCCCCGGCTCGGCTGCCCCGCTTTCTGCCTCAAGCTGGTGTCCTCCTTGCCTACGTGTTTCTGCTTCGACTGATAGGACGGACACCTGCTTCCTTCTGCACGGGGGACGCCACCCGGGGGGGCTCTGATTTCGCTGTGACACATGCTCTGCACAGCTGGCGCCCTCTGCGTGTGCCGCTGACGGCGTACAGTCCCTTGAAAGGACAAGGTGACATGCTTACGCGCCGTAGGGCTCCGGGCTACTCAGCGAAGCCACTGGGCCTTCCGAGATCGGGATTAGAGGTAAGAGGCTTCCCCACGTGACCCTGGGGTCCCACGCCAGTGGGGGAAGGGAGCAGACAAAGGAAGCATGAAAGTCGAGGAAGCAAAAAAAAAAAAATAGCAAGTTCAAAGCCAAGAGACAGAACAAGGGCGAAGCCAAGACTCCACTGAACCCACCTGCAAACTCGCACGGACGTACGGCAAACTACAGCCCGTGGAAACGAGATGTGCTTTGCCCGTGAGGGCGATACACGGACTCTTGAGAACGTCAAGTGATTTTTTTGTTAATAAAAATGGTGAGATTCTACTCGACGAGACTCCTGCTTCCCTTTTTTCCTGACCCAAAAAGAAAGCTCACGCTTGAAACGGAGCGCTCGCCACCTCCTCCGCTTCTGCCACGATGCCTACAGTTCTCAGAAGGAATCATCTGGATCCAGTCGCTTCTAAAACCCCTCTTCCTCCACCCGGTTCCAAATTTAGAGGTTTCTCTACCCAGAATCTCCGACTGTCTCCTGCCCACGCGGGTGTGCCTTTCGAAAGACGCCACGGCTTCCAGAAAGTAGGACAGACGGAAGGCGTGACGTCCCGTCTTCGCTCGCTGCGACCTGGAATTCAGTATTTATTCCCATCACGGATGCAGGGACAGCAGACACGTAGGCAAACGTACGTGGCAAACTCGATAATATGAAACATCCCTCCAACGTTGCCCTCAAGAGAAACGGCATGCATTTGCAAATCAAATAAATGCTACTGTGGCTATCTAGAGATACCATTTGTCCTCGTTCCCATTTGGAAGCTGTGACAATTTAATCGCCTCTTTACTAAATCCGGTTATTTAATACACACCAACAACAACAACAACAGCAAATGTATATATTATTGGGCACACTGGAGAAATAGCTGGATAGCTCTTTCAATAAAGCCGTTTTTTGTTTCTCTGTCTTATTGTGTAACTTCAAGTATCATTTTAGGAAAGGGTGCGGGATTCTCGGCGAACGGACCAAGGGGGGCGACACTCACGTGTACACACACCCCACCCCCAAGCGTGCATGGTCAAGGACCCGACTGCTTAGCAAACCGTCGACACCACCCGCATCTGCAATGATTGACGTGTGCTGAGTGGAGCAAAGGTTACGGGATGGCTTTCCGTTGGTGGGTAACGGGGGACGTGGCCGGCGGACCGAAGACCCCTGCCCGAGGACCTGGCACCTGCTCCTCCCCCCGCCGTTCCCCGCTTCCCGAGGCCGTGTCCCCGGTGTTCAGACCCCACGAGAAGGAATGTCGCTGAGCAGTCACTGGGGGCGCGGCTTGCTTCTCGTTCTCACCCCGGGTCTGGGGGTCCCCCGGGCGTCTCTCTCCTCCCCTCTGGTGCAACCCGAGACGCCCCCTCGGCTCGCCTTCCCTACACGCCAGAGCTGTGCCCGTGACCAGGGACCCAGGGGGACGCCGGGAGCTCTCCTAGGGCAGGAAACCGAACCCCTGTCCGGTCACTTCCGTGCCCTGCAGAGATGCCCCCAGCCAGGGGGGGGCCCTTCCCCGGAGCCGGGCCACTGCGATCGCCACCCCAAAACCCAGACAGGAAGGACACCGACGCCCGGACGTGGCTTCCCAGGAGAGGACGGCCGCGCACGCAACCACGGCGGAGGGAGGGAGAAGACTGAGGTGCCACCGTCCGCTCCTGCGGGCCACCGAGACGTCGGCACGCGGGCAGGCGGCAGGCCTCATCCCCTCGCTTCTGCACCCCCGTCCCACGCGCTCCCCGCACCCCGGTTCTAAGAGGGAAACATGATGACCGGCCGGTGCTGCGGCAGCCCGGGGGGACCGCGTGAACACACGGCAGAACCCCGAAACGCGGCCCGCGGCTGCTCCCCCTGCTGCCTCTCCTCCGACGTGTGGCGTGGGCCCCGTCCCCTCTGCACCCGCACACGCGCTCCGGCCTCTCTGACACGTAGGAGAAGACGCGTGAGCCTCCTGGGGGGAAGGTGTCTTTCTCCGACGCGCCCCGCTCTGTGCCGGTCAGGGTATAAGAAGGTCGATCGTTTATTTCTTCTTCTTGTTGTGGTTCTCTTTCCAACACAGTGACCAGACCTGACGGACTCTTCTGCAATAAATGCTTTTCTTGACTGTTTTCACTCCTCCTATTAAAAGCTTTTCTTCCCCACTGGCCTCTCCGTCCGAACCCCATTACACCCGATTTTAAATCCTCTGCCACGACTGTCCTTCTTCTGCTCCCGTGGCTAAGTATCCGTCCGCCTGGCCGTTCCTGTGGGCTCTTCCCAACCGGGCCGACCCGCTCCGTGTCCCCGGCAGGACGTACGCCCACGTATCTGCTCTCGACGGTGAACCAGCCTCCGGCAGCTGCTCCCCAGTGGAGACCCACTGACAGCGGGGGGACGGGGGGCTGCGTTCAGTCCCCGCTCCTGACGCGACTGGAAATATGGGAGCTCCAGAGGCTGATTGTGTCTGAGAGGCTCCAAGACAAAGAATATGGAACCGTTGGTCTCCACGGAGTATGTCCTTTGAATTAATCAGGTCAGTAGAAGAAGTTGGTGCATTTGTGGCAGCCCGGACAGCTGCCCTCGAGGTGGATTGACAGATGGAGTCTGCTTCATTCTCATCCTATCTCTGTCTCTGTCTCTCTGTCTCTGTCTGTCTCTGTCTCTGTCTCTCTGTCTCTGTCTCTCTGTCTCTCTCTGTCTCTCCTTCTCTCTCCTTCTCTCTCTTTCTCTCTGTCTCCCCCCTCTCTCTCTCTCTGTCTCTCTCTCTGTCTCTCTCTCTCTCTCTGTCTCTGTCTCTCTCTGTCTCTGTCTGTCTCTGTCTCTCTCTCCCCTTCCCTCCCTCTGTGTGTGTCTAGACGCCTTCCCAAGATTTACACAAACTACGTGAACGTGACAAGCCCCACTGTGACAAGGCCGTGTTAGCGTTTCAGTGTCACATCACCGATTCAGACCTTGTGGAAATGCACTACAAAAACATCGAAGTTTCCTCGGTTCCAAGGAGATGATAAAATAGGAGAGGCTGAGGCACCCACACTCATCGGGGCAGCCGGATGCAGACACACGACTGTCCGTCACGCAGCCTGTCTCCTGGGAAGGGGGCGTCCCCCAGGTCACGGGGAGGCAGCACTGACGTTTCTCAGCCAGAGACAGGAACACACTGATACGTTCTGGGCAACACGAACACCTCGAAAAGCAGACTGCGGGGTGCTATGTCACTCAGCCAAGCAACCCTGAACATCGGCACAGCGCGGATCGAACGCGTCGGCTTGTCCAGGACACAAACACGGTTCCTCAAAGATTAATGCTTCTTGCAAGGCACCAGCTTCTCACGGAAGAAAACGCTCACTGAGCTCTCCAC